>JAJOOI010004771.1:0-90221 GCA_029582585.1 Solanum bukasovii
TAAATATTCAAAATTAAAATAATGTATTCATATATGTTATTCTATAACATTAAAATTGTAATATTAATAATTAAGAAACTTGAGGAACATAATAATGGTGTGTGAGGTTGTGTTCTGCTCTCAAAATAAAACCAAAATAGTTGTGCGCTCACGAGATTCGAACTTGCGCACCTCGGGTGGAAATGAACATGCTTAACCACTGTGCCACGGAAGAACTTATGTTAAGGTTGTTCAACATTAATTATTTATCCCTTAAATCCAGAATTTAACCTCTCTATACGGTGTAATTTTCCGGCCAAGGGTGGTCAGCTGACCACCCTTGGATGGCTGTAGCTCCGCCACTGGTGTCCCCCACATATTATGTGTGAATTCAATTTTCACTGTCTCCCTTCATACCTCGTGTTTAAAAAAAAAATTAAAAAAAATATTTTTTTCCTAATTAGTGACTTTAAACGAAAAGACTATTTTGTCCCTTATCTTCATATGTCAAACGCGCATCAATGAATACAATGATGAGAAAATCAATGTCATCGATGTATTTATCATTCAAAAATTGTTCCAATGTATCAACGAATATGGATGAACAAATAAAAATAAATAGAGAACTTAAATATAAGTTGATTTAGTTGTGTTTATTCAAAAAGGAGAATAAAAATTTTCCAAAAGGAATTGGGGGTCGTTAGCCAATAATCGCATATTATATTTGGACCATTTGACTAACGATAGAGTTATGAGTCAAAAACTTTTCAAATGAAGGATAAAATTGCTCTATATTAAATAGAGTTATATTTAATCCTTCCATTATATTTTAAGGTTGTATATATTTTTACCATTAATTTTTTGAATTGTCTATACTCTTAAAATTAACGAATGTACATGTGACTTCATCTTAATAATTTACCCAATTTTTAATTTTTTACCCAAAATCAAATTCAATAAACTTATCATAAATTTTATATTTCTTTTGAAATTAATTAAATATATTGTGTTTAAATTTGAATTTGGAACTCATGTATTATTACTTGAATTTATTATCCCAAAATTTATAATTATAACATTCAACTCAGTGACTCACCATCAATAAAAACATTTCATAGCTAGGGACCATAGCATCTCTACTTTTGCTAGTAAATCTTTTTAAATTTCATTTTATATTGTTTTTTTCCTTATCATTATAGCTAATGCAGTGTATATCTAATGCATTGAGAAATACTTTGAAAACATAAATAAAACGTGTCACGTCATTTTCTGAAATTTCCCCACTTTTTACTAGATAAAAACTACTTTTCAATATTTTTAATTAAATCTTTTGAGAACATACCATCAATTAATGACCGAGTTACTCGATACCTACCATAACGTTTATTATTAAATTCACCCGACCCCTCACTAACTTCCTATAAATATCCATGTGTAACCAATGAGTCTTACAAATCACACAATTATTTGAAAGAAAATAAAATAAAAACAATGGAGGGAAAGAGTATGCTCAAGTTATCTCATGTCCTTGCTTTCTTGCTTCTTGCATCACGTATGTAATTATCCCCTTAATTCTCCTTTTGGTCCGACTAATTCAAATTTATACTAATTAGTAAGGTTTATTTAACCAACAAGACTCCATAACATGATTTTGAACTCTCTTAGTGAAACTAGTGACTCCGTCAATGCTCATGCTTATATATATGTTTTATTAGTAAATATTCTCTCTCAAATAAGTAAGTGAATTATTTATTTTAAGTACAGTTTTTCAATCACTGATGGCAAGAGATTTGAGTGATGGCATACAAGTCCTACAACTTCCAGAGGAAAATGATGGCGAATTTGTATTTTGCCCAGGTAATTTCCTCTTATAGTTTCGATTTTCGAAGACGGATAAATTTCACAGATGGTCACATAATTTTGATATTTTTTTCACTGATGTCACATAATTATAATTTCTAACAAAAAAATATATATTTGTAATTATTGTAGGTAAGCTATCATGGCCTGAACTTGTTGGGATGCCAGCAGGATATGCACAACAAATAATTCAGAAGGAAAATTCCATAGTTCATGATGTTAGGCTTCTATTTCCTGGTATGGTTAAGCCAGCTAATTATGTTTGTGGTAGAGTTTTTCTGGTTGTTGACTTTAAACTCATTGTTCAAATTACTCCCAGTATGGGTTAGTAATTCTATGGGAACATTATGTTATGAAAACTAAATAAAGTGGAGATATTAAATATAGTGTCTTCATGTACTCTACTATTTCAACATAAATAAAACTAATGTTCCTAATTTGTTTGCAATTGTACATCTACCCTTATTATTTTCTTTTATGTTGTAGTCTTTTCCAATTCTGAAATTTATGATAATGTGTTTGACTCAAAACAAAAAAAAAAAGCTATGACGAAGCGCGTTGAAAATATAATTAAGTAAATAATCATATCGATCTTATCTTTAATATTCAAATGAGTTTTTGGTATACAAGATCTTTGGTAGAGAGTGTTACCTCTTGAATCTTTATCCAGCGCAAATCTGAATAAATCAAGCTCCAATATGGATATTGAACACCGAGCGAAAAAAAAAAAACATTGATATCAATAGGCAAATATCTAAGTTCAATCTCAGTGGCACACATAAAGATATATTTATTCTCATTGTAATTAAGTAAATAAAAAGTGTCACATCATAACCACTTAAGTTCTTATATGAGATCGTCATTTGATGGTGGAGGTCCTCGACCACTTAAACAAGCGTCATTTGTCAAATAGACAGTTTCTTGGTACTGGAGCCAGCACCAACGGGTTTCAATGGGTTTCACAATGTAAATAAGAGGTCTGGCCAAAAGTTACTGGATTCTCGAGAACCCGCAGTTGATATTGTGGATCTGCCCCTGCTCTTGTTTTACCATAGTAAGCTGTATGCAAATATTAACTCTAAATAAAATGCATAAAAACTAGTATTACCATTACCACTTCCCAATCAAAATGACAAAATAGTATTGCCATCTAAATAACATTTGCACAAAAAGGAGTTATTAACATACTTCAGCTCTAATGAAATGCCAACCCATATCAAGGATGATGGCAAAGATAACAAAGAAGCGCAAAATCACTGCAAATCTAAAGACCAGAGCGATGCCTACAAGAACTTACTGAGGGACCTAGACCAGTAAACATACCAATATCACTCGGATAAGTGAAATGCGCATTCTGATGGTGTTATGATCCATTGTTCAACCTCTGAAAGCCTGAGTTGGACATCAAAGTCCGTCCAGTTCCATGCTCTTCATGTAGCAAGTTGTTAATGATGTCCAGATGTGGAAATTCATCAGCGAATACAGTCTGGGGCTGGCACCTAGACGGGTAGGCTGGAAACTCCAATGGAATGTGATCAGGGGTTCTGCTGTTTAAAGGCATGAACATGTCAAAATTCCAATTTTCATTTCGTATGGAAGGATGATCTCGTGATCGTGATGTATCACTACTGCTGTCACTCCAGGAATATTCCCGTTGCTTTCCATTCTGCATGGTATTGTGATTCACCATTTCATATGAATAGCTTGGTCGAATAGAACTAGGTTCTATTCTTTCCCAGGCCTGTTGTGAAAATACAGAACCAGATGTAGGCGAGGGTGGTTGAGTATAAGGCTGCAAAGAGTCAACCAATGATCTAGGTGAACAGCTATTACTGTAATCATGATGATACTGCTGCAGCTGCTGTGTAGGAAGAGAAATCGGGAATTGGTTTTGTATACTGCCACTACTGCTATTATTTCTCGGTTGACTGAACCTAGAATGTGACCCAACATCATCCATCTGTTGGTAATCGTCAATCTCTTTCCTGTGAAAATTTTGGTGGCAATTACAAGCTGCACATTTCAGGGCTCCTGGGGTCCCTTCTTCTCCACTAGGCATGAATTCTCCACATCCATCGAGAGCATGTCCTCCCATGCTTGCAGCATGATTCTTGAGACATTCTCGGTATCGGATTGAGCTGGTAGTGTCACTTACTGAGGTTGTTGATGGTGGTTGTGATTGTGCTATCCTGACAGTCATTTTTGGTTCCTTATATGAATTGAGTTGATTATGCTGCTGAGCAAGACTGCTCTGATCCAGGGCTTGGCTAGGGTTGGGAAAGGTGCTTCCACGGCCCGCTTGTTCATTTCTTCCAAAAATAGGACTGCCCAAAATTCCTTTCGGATAAGACTGAGGAACATAAATACCTGAAGTTGTTAAACGATCAGCACACAATCGACCAGCTACACTTACTGAATGAGCCAATAATGGTAATGGTGGACGTATTGAAGGAACACTCAAGCATTGAGACATGGCAGGCACTTGTAGTGACATGGGCTTTTCATCTGTAGCAGGGGCTGAAAGGCCATTTATAGAAGGATGCAGCTTAGAGGTGTCTGTATTCCAATTAACAGATTTTGCATCACTTAATCTGAATTCAGGATAAATATTCTGTTTCTGCATAAGCAGTTCTTTTTATCAGTCAAGCTCAATGATAAAAAAAATATATAAAAAAGCAATAGCTAGGAAGTACAGCAGCAACCTATGCAATTGTTGAAAACCTCACAGATATTACACTATGATGATGCCAACAACAAAAATAAGTCAAAAACCAAAAGTAGGTCTCCCCCTACTTTTTATTTTTTGACTTAAAAGTCATTTCAGTTTGACTTTTTATTTTCGACTTAAAAATTACTTTTTTAAGTCAATCCAAACGGGCTCTAAGGTTAAAGCTTTTCCGATGGGAGCCACCGGTTATGACAGAGCTTCCCATTAGAAGAGGTGCCATGCTAAAAACAATAGATGTACTCAAACAGGATTTAAAGTACTCACTACTTCATGGTGGAAATCTGGAGACGACCAGGAAATCTGCATGAGGGCACCAGCAACAATGAACGCTTTCTTGTACAAAACAGTGTAGTAATCCTCTTCATTGGTGAATAAAATCAATACTTGCCGAGAAGAACAATTCCTAATCTTTACTTGGCCATTCAGAGGGTTCTGTGCTTTGAAATCAGCCCGAATTTCTTTCATTTTTGGCCTCTTATAGGAGAAATTCCCAAGCAAAGTGAGCTTATAATCAGATACTAAGCTTTCACCATAGCTCCTTGGAAAGGTTACTGCTGGGTATCCCATATAGGTCGAATGTTGCACTTTGATTGGAGGTCTTGATTTTTGATTCTCATGGCGCTCGACAATTGAAAGAGCATATAATGGCTGAATAAGTGTTTCACAAGCCAAATCAGCTGCTTCACTAGTTGGCTTACTTCCATAATTCCACTCTCTGAAAAGTCAAAGCACCAGGAATTAGAACCATCATACACACAACAGATATTCAAATCCGGATGCCAAAAATGAATGGCAGAAAAGGTTACCTGCTATATGACTTTAGATTATTGTGGTTCAAATAAGTCCCCCTTATAGGAACCAAGTCTGTGGAACACATCGTTGAATTTTCATATGTAACAGAAGGAATTCTTCCAGTAATTCTGTATGGAGCAGATGAAAGGCCACTAAACCCACTGCAACTAATTCCCACGGAAGAAGGTAATTTAGAGGTTTCACACTTGATAGGACTTGAAACTCTGTCCTCGGAATCAGAATTAGTTACTTCTGGGACACAATCTACTGAATCAGACTCCTCTGTCCCGTACTCATTTCCACCACCAATATGTTCATCTCTTTTGGTATTATCTAGCTCCACAACACCAAATGCTTCTCTCTGCATTGCGAGGTAACCATGAAAAATTACATCAATACACTATTTACTTTCTTCAGGAGGCAAAAAGAATTAAGAATTTTCACTAACCTTCTTGGAACTCAAACAAAAACTGTCAACTGAGAGCTTCAGCACAAACTAGCTGACAAAAGGCTACAACGTTAAAATTTATTCCAGAACAGCCATTTTTCTCTTTACCTCTCTTTCATTTGATTCTTCAACTTTTAGATCTTTGTTTATAGGCAGGTACCCAAGAATGACAGATGATTTAACAACATTTACTACTTCTATATTGCATTAACTTAATTTCTATATTGCATTACTACAACATATGTTCCCAATGATCACCACATTTCTGCATAAACAAACCTTTTACAGTCAAGCTCAACGATGAAACCTCCAAATAAAGCAAAAGCTAGGCAGTACAATAGCAATATATGCTATTGTCTAATACATAATAGAAACTACACTAATGGTGCCAATAACTAAAAACCAAAACTTCAGTTTTCACTCCAAAGATAGTGGAACAATTGTAAATACAAAAGCTCACACATAAAAAGTTTTTTGGTCCATCATCTCCTATAATTGCAATATAACACTTCCAAGCAAAGGTATAATTGCTCTTCATACAAGGAAAAAATGGCAAAGAAGGTTCAAAAATTGCTTTAGGTCATAGGTTCTTATCTCACGTGTGACATATTTTTTTTAGAAATCTGCTTCTATAAAATTCCTGGTTCCGCCAGAGTCAGAGACAGACTATACTTAGTGAAATCAAACTCATCCAGGTAGAGTTACTTACTTGAAATAAAAATCACTAAGGCAATCAAACTGGTTTCATCAAAATTTAATTATTTTCAAGCGCCCAATGGTGTGGCCCAGTGGTCAATGAAGTGATTGAGAACCCTGAGGTCTCAGGTTAAAAACTCAACGGAGACAAAATACACTTTTAATGTCTGGTACATGTTGCTACCTGTTGCTGGTGGCAGGTAACAGGTATAGAATTATTGGTACATGCTGCTGGTGACAGGTATCCCTTGGAATTAGTAGAGGTGCGCAAAAGCTATCCCGAACACCACGGTCATCAAAAAAAAATATATATATATTTATATATATTATTTTTGACCGGTGCCGAATTACACATCCCACCTCCTTTACTTTACTTGGGATCAACAATACTTTACTCTTCCTTGCCTAAAACAAATATTTTACTCCATCCTTTCAAGTTTATGTAATCATATTTCCTTTTTAGTTTGTTCAACAAAGAATAACCCTTTCTAAATATGAAAAGAATTTAACTTAAGCTTCTCATTTTACGTTGAATGACATTTTTCTATAGCAACACATGTGTTATGTTGTCATATGTAATACAACAAGTTTCAGAAGTCTTGTAACATAACCACACAAATATAGTGACATGTCTAACATCTCGTCCAATCAAATAGGTTAGGTGTATTTGGTATGGAGGAGGAGTTCCAACTTTCTCATGTTTGGTTGGTCTTTGATAAATATTATTGTTAAGAAAACAAGTTCTTCAAAATTCAAGATAATGTTGATTATATACTCTCCTTCCTCAATTCTCACCGCCATTATCCCTACCTCTCGTCCAAACCCAACCCCTCACCCCCCCTCCTACACACACACCACCTCCCACCCATTCTGGGGCAGAGCCAAGTAAGGTCGAGGGATTCATCCGAACCCTCAAAAATTATATTGTTTATACATAACTAAATTTATTTTTATAGATATATAGTAGATGTTGAACCATATTCAACTTCTTCGTGTGTTTACACGTTCATATTTTGACCCCCTTAGTGAAAATTCTGACTTCGACATTGCAATCATTCCCTATCCCTACCCCTAACACCACCTCTCACTCCCCCAGGCCATAGTGCCTCCATCCCCATCCACCTTGCCCACTCACCCCACCCCCAACTTGCCCTTCCCGTGCCCCATTTCATCACCCTTTCTCCCACGACGCCACCTACCCTATAGTGTTTCTCCAGATTACATATAAATGTTTTCAATTTATATCCCGTCGACTCATCAAATACCAGGAAATAAGTGATTTCTTCATACCAAATAGGAAAAAGCCTATTTCTAACATCACAACTGAGTAATCAAACAAACACCATCAATAAAATTAAAGCAGCAGGAGAAACAAAACTCACAAATTGATCATGAAACTCGGGTGTCCACCGAAAAACCTCCATGATTGCACCAGCAACAACAACCCTCTCTTTCAACAAAACAGATTGATAATCCTCTTCAGCAGTGAAATCAAGAAATACATGGTAAGAATCATAAGACCTAATTTTCACTACCCCTTTAAGAGAGAGTTTCGCCTGGAAACTAACACGAATTTTAGTCATCTTTGGTTTAGGTATAAAGAATTTTCCAACCATTGTAAGTTTACATACCGACACCATGCTATTCCAATCCCAATACTTCTTCCGAAAGATTGCTGCTGGCATTCGCCTGTAGTTTAAATACACAATCTTTGATTTTGGTTCTTGATTTTCACTGTTGAAATCGATTTGGGGTGCCGCCATTTGGGGCTCTAATGTGCAGAATTGAGTATGCACTCTGCGCTAGAGTGGGAAGAGAAAACGTACAACTATATATACAAGTCAATATTACGTTTTCTTATTTGACCATTCGTACCTCCGTTCATTTTTACTTGTCCATTACCTTTTGAATCAATGTTATTCTTGGTGTAAAATACTATTGGGAAAAAGGACCGAACTATCGTAAATGTTATATAGATACCCTCCGTCATATTTTTGAGACATTGGTGCCGCTGACGTCTAAAAACTAGAGCATATATACCTTTTATACTAACGGGCGATAGGGGCATTAATGTCCCAAAAGTATGACGGAGAGTATCTGCGTATCATTTACGATAGTTCGGGGGTATATTTGTCCTTTTTCCCAATACTATTCAATATCGAATACATTTCTCAAAACATTCAATTGAATATATTCAAAGGATAATATAATAATATTATAATAATATTACTTATTGTTTCCTAAGGTATGTGTTAAGTCAATATTGAACAGCGGGAGTATTTAATAGCGTCATCTCTATTTTAACCTTGTTGGATCCTACTTATGGTGAAGAAAAATCAAGTGTGATTTTAATAAGGGTAATTTGGTAATTATAATAAAGTTCTTTGTGATTGGATAAATAATGTCACATAAATTATGACGGATGAACTACTATTTTGAGTTGGTCTTTAAGTTTTGCATTGATCTTTAATTTTTGTTCACTAAATAATAAAAAGGTAATCGAAAATATCCTTGATGATTTTAAAAAACAAAAAGAAACTTGCTAAGTAAATGATTATATTTTTCATATCGTAATATAACACAAGTTATGCTTTATAAAACATAGCAAATTATGTCTCTTAATTCCTATAGAATTTATGTCGTTAAAAGTATAAGTTTAGTTCAAAGCTAATAAGTTCCTACGGAACTTAAGTTGATAAAAGCACAAGTTCCACTTTATTAATATGTTATAACTAAAAAAATTCATAACACAAGTTATGTCTTAGTTTCTACTTAACTTATGCCGATAGAGACATAAGTTCAATTTCAGAATTCATAGATATATTTTTTTTTCCTACATAAATTTTGTCCGGACAAGACAAAAATTCTAAAACTTTAAGTCGGACAAGATAAAAAAATTCTAAACTTATCTCGGACAAGATAAAATTGTTTTACCCTATTCTAGTCACTACTTGGACCTTGTACTTAACAAATTCACTAAATAAATACAATAATTCTAATATTCAAATTCTGAATTTGTCTCAAGACATTGTCGATGCACGATAACATTCACATGTTCAAATGGCAAGAGTCACACACCGCGGCGGTGGATAGGCATGTTGGTGCAAGGAGAAGAACGAGATTGTGAAACTCGACCTCAAAGTTTCAAAATTTAAATTCTGAATTCATTTTTTTCAATAGCAAGAGCCACTACGATCATGCCCGGGAATGTTGGTGCAAGGAGAAGAACGAGATCGTGGAACTCGACCTCTTGGCAACGATGTCTTAAGTAGAATAGCTTCTTTCTCTACAAATTCAGCCATATCCAAATTAGGCCTTGCACCTTCTGCTAATAATAATAATAATAATAAGGTATTTGTAGTTAAAATAATAAAGACAATAAGAAGTAACGAAATGAATCTTCTCTTGGAATTCATAATTCTTGTTAATGTTTTTTTGTGATTATGAGATGTCATTGAGTGTATTTATAGGCAAGGAATTTCTATAAAACATGACGTGTTTTAATGACTAATGACTTACTACTATGTTTTATTTTTATTAAAAATAATATTATTATTATATTTTTGTTATTCTATATTTGACTTTGGCAAAATTTGTTATGAAGTGTTGACTTGGCAATGCTACGTGGTAAGAAGTAAGAAGTAATTAGAAGGTTGGTATTCCTTAAATTTGTTACAAATCCAAATACATGGACACTTTAAAGAATGTTAGGTTGAAAAAATGTATTATTAGTCATATAATTCAATATGGTATTGAAGTAGGTCACAACTCACAAGGTTCGAGTCTCACCGCCACATTAGCAGCACCCCATTATTAAAGAGGATTTTTACACGTGTGCGGCTCGTGAAAAAGAATTAAGCTTAGATGTAATTAAGGAGACACATTGAAAGTATAATTAAGTAAAAAAAATAACACTTTCAATAGCTTAAACTTTTAGATGAAAGTTCTTAATAAACCTCATGTTTGTACTTTAATATAGCATCATTACGAAATGTTTAAGACAACAAGTTCTAAGTATATTATATTATTGTTATATATCTCGTGAGATTTCACCTAGGTATGTTCAGAAACGTCCGATAGGCCTAGTCATGGCCGCCTAGTCATTAAACTGTGCTACCACATTACCCCCATTGACAGTTTCCAATCAAGATTTAGTATCAGACTTCATAAAAGAGAAGGCCAAACACCACCCACCCATGGATGTGGTGCAGCGGATGGGGTTAATCCTCCCCTAACCAAAAATCTCGGATTCAAGCCTTGGATATGATAAAATCTTTAGTAAAGAGCGCTTCCCCCAAATGAGCCCTATGTAGCGCGAATTCAAAATAATCGGGCTCTAATGCGGATAGCGGACATCAAATGGGAAACTAAAAAGAAAGAAGGCCAAACTTTTAAACATCAAATCCCCAATTGGAGTGATAGGAAAAGCCAGATTTTTTAAAGCTAATTAATATAGAAAAACTAATAAGGGCAGAATCACTCTTTACAAAATATTTCACTTGCCAGAAGGTTACAACTTACAACCTCACACTCCACTATCCCAATACCAAATGCTTTCCTCTAGTACATTATTATAACAGCCAACTATAGCTTGTTGTCAAAGACCATTTGGAGGCCTATATACTCTATAGCCATTTACACCACCAGAAGACATGTTTGAGTAGTCAGGGACGTTGTACCGGTAACTTGGATCGTTTTCTGCAGTCCTCATTCCAAGAAAAGATGGATCAGAACCCATCATTTGCCACTGGTTTGGTACTAACCCATCAATCTGCCCACTTATAAATCGTGAATTAGGCTGACGAATCATATCCCTTGCACTGTCTAAAGGGCCTTCATAAAAATTATGCTGGATGTCATCATGATAACTCCGTGTTCGCTCAAACCTACTGGAACTTGTTGAAGGACCTAAGTCAGTGAACATTCCAATATCACCAGGGAAAGAGGAATGCCGATTCAGATGGTGTGACCCATTGCTATAACTTTGAAAGCCTGTGGTGGGCATCGAAGTCCTTCCAATTCCTTGCTCATCATCCAGCAAGTCGTTAATGATATGAAGATGTGGAAATTCATCAGCCAGTGCACTCTGGGACTGGCGTCCAGACGTGCAGGCTGGAAACTCGGATGGGATGGGATCATGGGTTCTACTTACAGGCTGGAACACATCAAAGTTTTGAAACTCGTTTAGTATAGAAGGATGATCCCGAGATATACTCCTGCTATCCCTCTGGGAACTCTGCCATTGAACTCCATTCTGCAGGGTATCATGACTTACTCCATATGAATAACTTGGTCTGATACAACTAGGTTCTGTTCTTTCTGATCCCTGTGGTAAGAATAACGGCACAGAAATCCGCGAAGGTGATTGAGGGTATGGCTGCGAACAGTTAACCATTGAACTTGGAGAATAGGGTTGACTAAAACCAGTCGCATTTCTAGAAACAGGATTACCCGCAATGGCATTTCGATAGGACTGAGGAACATAACTGTGGGTTGCTGGTGAAGGGTCAGAGCCCAATTGACCTGCTGCACTCACTGAACGGGCCAGTATTGGTGACGTTGGAACCATAGAAACAACAGAGGCAGCAGGCCTAGGCCCAGGTACTACAGGACCATTCAAGGGTCTGGACAGGGCGGGAACTTGAGGTTTGGGCTTTTCCGTTGTCGCAGAGGCAGTCACTTGATGAGATTGGAAGTTCTGAGGTGTAATGGATACTGAATGCACTGAGGGCTTCTCCGCCACTTGTCGTTCCATACCTTTATTAGGATCAGCCTTAAAGGACACAGCAGTTTCAGCTAAATTAGTCGAAGTAGTTGATTTATGAGTCAGCTTAGAACTGTTCAAGGACAATTTTTTAACAGAGTTTGGACCACTTGTGGCCAAGACCTTCAGCTCTGATTTCAACTGAATGGCAGACGCTGCACCTTTTAAAGGGCTACTAGGATGAGATATGACATGTGGCTTCTCCAAGGGAGGTCTCTCTGAATCAGGCTCACTCAGCTTTCTCTGCTGTGAAACTATTACTTCCTGCATACAAGAAAGTGTGGCATGAAAGTTGGAATTCACTGAAAAACAACATAAGCAGAATCATGGCATCCACAGTAAAGAAGTTGCCTCTAAGATCCAAAAATGACAATTAGCAGAAAGAATAACTGAGCATATGGATTATAGAATCTTATAAATCAAGCATGGCACACTTTCTATATCTCCTCCGTTTACAAGGTAAACAGCTTAGAGCAAAAGAACTAGTCAGTTCATCAATATTTCAGGAATACATGGGGTTTTATTCCAAAATCAGGAAGAAGAACCGGACACTCAGCTACCGAGATTATTCAGTTTCTTTCATCCTCTTCCTGTTAACTATATAAAGAAACATGAAGGAAACGCTGAAAGATAGGGACAGACCACCCCACCCCCACCCCCACCCCCACCCCCACCCAAAAAAATAAAGAAGAAAAAGATCCATGAATATGCTTTTAAGTGTTACAACTCGCATTCCTTAGTAAAGCGTTTTTACTAGGATGAAATCCAGTCAATTCCGTGGAGTAAGAGATGAATGCATAATGGGAGAAAATGACAAACCTTCTTCAGCACTTCCCGCTCGTGCGAATGTGCTATAGCCTGGGACTCGGATCTAGTTGCCCTACGACTTACAGTTGTATTAGTTAGCTTCCCTGTATCTGGAAGAGCATCTAATGGCTGCCTATGTATTTCACTAGCCCAGTCAGTCGTACTACTGGTTGACTTGCTTCTGTGGTTAACCACCCTGAATAGTTGAGACACCAACAATTAGAAAAACCAGAGACATCATAAAAGATATTTATCGATGCCCAAAAATTTTAAGAAGGTTACCTGCTAGGTGATTTCTGGTTTTTATGGTTCGAAGAAGTCCCTCTGTAAGGCGCATTCATAGCCACTGAAGGAACTGAGTCTGTAGAACACATTGATGAACCATCATTGATAACAGAAAGACTTCTTCCTGAAATACCATTCTGTGCAGCTGAAAGGCCATTTAACCCACAGCAGCTAATTTCTGTGGAAGGATGCATTTCAGAGGTGTCAGTATCCCAGTTGACAGGACATGCACCTCTGTCTTCAAAATCAGGGTGGTTTACTTCTGGAACACAATCGACTGAATCAGAAACATCCGAACCATTTTCCAGCATATCTGGTTTCTCCAGCGCTGCCTCTGACTCCTCAATCTCGTAATCATTTCCATCTAGAATACACCCATCTTGTTCAGCCTTCTCTTGCTCAATTATACAAGTTTTTTCATCCCTTCCCTTATCCTTCGTTTTGCGATTATTCTTTTTCTGTTTACCCTGAAATACAAGGTAAGAATGATAAAGTGTATCTACAATATTCTACACAAAGCACTTTCTTCAGGTGGCGAAAAGGATAAATATGTTCACTAAACCTCAATGGACAGTTAAGAGTTGCGCACAAACTAGTTGACAAAATCTACAACTTTTAATCTGTCTCAGCACATTCTTGTTAGTTTCTCCTTAATCCTTTTTCATTTTGTTTATTTTCTGTTATTCCTTTCTTTTCTTTTTCCTGCTATTATACACATGTTTTCTTCTCATTTTCATGGAGAATATTGTCTTTCTTCATAAGCAGCTTTAATCAGACAAGCTCGATGATGATATCTCTAAAGAAAACAAAATTTAGGTGGTGCAAGGGAAGAATATGCAATCATCTAATCTAATACAGCGTAGAAACTACATTAATGATGTCAATAATTGAAGCCAAGACTTTTCTTTCAAACTAAAGATAAATACTTGAGCTGACACAACAGAGGTCCTTGCTTCAGTATTACCTATAACCACAATTTGTGCATAAAAAGAACTCCAAGCAAAGGATAACTTTGCTTCTCGTTCCCTAAAGTTAAATAGCTGATAACAGAAACTCAAACTTTAATACCTAAAGCCTAGCATCTCTTAGCTGGCAAAGTAATTTTTAATTTCCATACCATGCAAGGACTCAGCAATGTGTACCAGGTAACAAAGACAATGTAAAAGATACAGGAGTCTTTTTAACACTGATCTGGTAGCCTCACTTAAACAGATGTTCCGGCATATTAAAAATAAATATAGTTCCCATATCTTACCTGTGTAATCAAATACTATAAACATATGCAAAAGGACATGTACCTGCTTTTTCTTCGACTTCTTTTCCTTGTCAGATGTTTTTTTAGCTTTCTGCTCAGTTTCAGCCAGCCAAGCAGCCTCCTCTTCACGGATGAGCTCCTCTTGCCTCTTTAAAGCAACAGCTTCCTGATACGAAACCTCTATTTTACTACAGAAGGTAAATTTTGTTTTATCAGTATAATCAGGTCATTGTTAACCATCAAAAACTAACATAAATCTTGAGATAATGTACAACATCATTCCACATAAATGCAGCTGCTTCCGAATTTGAGGTAAAAGAATCTATTTAGACCTTCTAACTTTAAATGACGAGAATAGATTAACTAGATGAGCCGTGGATAGCCATTTCAATAGCAACAGTGATGATGGTTACCTGAAAATATGTGTAAGGACAAATATTTCAATGGTTCGACGACCTAGTTCAGTTAGGCGCCTCTCGTCACGCTCAAAGGAATCTTTGTTAAAGTCCTCTCCAGAAGCACCATCCTAAAATAAAGAATAGTACAATAAGTAAATAAGAATGGATAGATATACACTACGAAGAAAAGAACAAGTGCTTGTCTTTCTTTCCCTTCTTTTCCTCAAGAGAGGAGGGAACGAGGAGTACGTGATACGAAAAAGAAGTGGCAGTAAGAGAAGTGACTCTGACTAGACTAATTCTTAGCCATATACATGATTCTTTCAGTTATCATAGGCATTGAAATAGGATCCAGTTCAAATATCATCCATAACAACCAAAGTACACTCACAATTATTAGCCTTGTTGCATGATCACTTGATAATTCCTTCTACCACTAGCCAAAAGCTCAATCTCATTCTTACTCACATTCAGTAACTTATCCACAAAAGCAGCTTCAGATGTAACCGAACATGTCAATGAATCATAAGAAATGTTTGTCCACATATAGGGAATATTACTGAAGCATATTTGTCTATTATAAAATCTTGAGAGAAGGGCTAAGTCTAGATTTTGCTAAAACAAGGAAACAAATCTGTGGGTGGCAATAACAAGACACCCTAGTCCAATAATAGAAAAGACAAATAGAAGCTTGCTAACAACAGTATCAATCGTAAGCCCCATAGTTTCAGCAATGAAGGAAAACATAACTGCAGTAGGTGGTGCAATTGAAGCCATAATTTTGTAGCATTTCTTAATATGGCTTCAACCATGGAATTCTGTGACTTACCTTTGTACGGTTTTGGGGACCTTTCTCATCCTTTGGAGGCAGCGGTTCCAAGGCAGCCCTCTCAAGCAATAGCAAGACGTCATCCACCAAGACAAACATGTCGTTGTCCAAACGAACAATAGGAACCAGCTGTTCTTCTGCATCCAAATATTTCCCCTTCCCTTTCTTTCCTTTAGTCTGGCCTTCAATAGCCTTAAGCCCACTGTACAAAGAGTCCATCACTACAGTAGATGTAACCTCTTTTTCAATGAAGAATTGTTTGACCACCACTTTCAAAATTGAATGTGATTTCTCCCGGGTCATTCGGCGCCTAGAATTTTGGTCCATTCCCAGCCAAAAAGCACAGAAACTGAATTTCCATGTCAAGTGAGAAGTCAGAATGTTATGTCAAAATGCTAAAAAATCACAAATCCAAAGCAAACATATATTGCATTACCTACATGAGGATTAAGGGGAACAAATATGTCATTCAATATAAAATATTACCCATATTCATAATCACAACTGAAGTATCTAAATAAGACACGACAAAACATAGATATTAGAAGCTAGAGAACTATCTAGGCTAACAGTCTCTAAAACCAGATGCAAATCAAGGAAGTGATGACAACCACATAGGTCATCAAGGATGTTGGATCATTCTTGTAGTTTACCTCTTTTTACAAGACTAGGATAAATAGTCTTTAAGTCTTCATATTCAGGTGAGCTAAGTTTGAAGATAGAGAAATAATCTTTGTGTGAATTTATGGGAGGATTTGTTTTAGTAATTTATGTCTTTTATTTGCTAGACTATCCTTTCTTTCTTCAAAATCTCTTCCCCCTCTCTTTCTATTTCTTAATCATATACTTGTTATCTTGTATTGCTTGTTTGATTGTGGTTCAACTTATTGTTTTTGCATTTAGAATCACATCAAGAACCAGATAAACAATTGAGAAACTTTACACCTTACCTCGACCATCTAGCTTTATCCTCTATCAACTTTCCAAGTTTTCCTCGATGCTCTTCCACAAAACGGCGGCAGATCTGTTCAACATTGGTTAAATATACTCTAACAAGCTCCCTCCTATATTGACAGTCAAGACAACGGAAGGGCCGATCAGCTCTCTCCCTACAAACAAAGACCATAGTCAGAATGGGGTCAGGATCACCATTTGAGATCCATCACGACATCCACGAAATAGCTTAGTATACTCAATACTATAGAAGACAGATTATTCTAAAGAAAGGAGCACTTTATGCTCAAGAATAATGGGATGATGGATAAACTGAATAAAAAAGTTAATCTGATAACTTAAAAGATAGACAAAAACTTACAAAAACTCTTCGTATAAAAAGTCTAACATGTCTCCTAGGTCTACCTAGGTGCAAGTGGCTATAGGGTTCAAACTCTAATATATACAAAGTAGCGAAATTTCTTCACATCATCATGTCCATGTTAAGAAATAAGAACAATGTTTAACATGACCCATCCAGACATCCAACAAACAGGTTCCACAAATCATTGATCTCCCAACTTTTCTTTTCTTTTCATGGTTTGACCAACAAATACCTATGAAATCAGCATGTTTGAAACTCCTATTTTGCGTCTCATTCTTCTTGAGATATACAAATCCTAGTAACACCAATGAAACTATCTAAGCGAGGAAAAGATAATGAGTTATAAAGTTCACGGGATATAACCATAAATTTTGATACAAGAATGTGTTTCAGTTCCATTCAAACCCATACATGCTATAAGAGGAAAATATTGAAAACCAAAAATCCATTGTGTTGTGTCAAACACCTGATAGAAAATCTATGTCAGTGTGTCCATGTCAAACATCTATGGCATGTTCAAATCCATGTTGACCTCATTCCATCTGATACAATTTTTATATGTGAAAACCTATGTTGAATGAAAAAGTTGAACCAACTAGGGTGTGTTTGGTATGAAGGAAAATGTTTTCCATGAAAAATGTTTTCCTGGAAAACAAATTGATTTTTGACTTATTTTCTCATGTTTGGTTGGTGAGTAGAAAATATTTTCCGGAAAAGATTTTGTGTTTGATTTATGAATGAAAAATGTTTTTGAGAAATATCTTTTATTTATACTAGAGTAGAAAATAATTTTTGAAATTGAAAATATTTTTTAAAAACAAACTTAAATTTTTTTGAGGAGGGGGGGTGGGGGGGTGGTAGGGGGTGGGTGGGAGGGGGGTCGAGGGTAGGGGTGAAAAATTGAAATTTTGAAGTTGAAAATATTTTTTAAAAACAAACTTAAATTTTTTTTGGGGTGGTGGCTGGGGTGAGGGGGGGCTGGGTAGGGGGTCAAGGGTAGGGGTGAAAAAATGAAATTTTGAAGTTGAAAATATTTTTTAAAAACAAACTTAAATTATTTTTTTTGGGGTGGATGGGTGGGGGCTGGGGGATGGGGATCGAGTGTAGGGGTGAAAAAATAAAATTTTGAAGTTGAAAATATTTTTTAAAAACAAACTCAATTTTTTTTGGAGGGGGGGAAGGGGGGGTGGGTGCTCGAGGATCGGGATGAAAAAATAAAAAAATTGAAAATATTTTTTAAAAACAAACTTAAATTTTTTTCTTTTTGAAGGGGGTGGGGGGCTGATGGGGGACGAGGGTAGGGGGTGGGGGGTAAAAAAATAAAAAATTGAAATTAGAAATATCATTTAAAAACAACTTTTAATATTTTTTTGGGAGGGGGTGGTGGTAGTGGGTGGGGGTAGGGGTGAGAGTGGGGTAAAAAAATTGAATTTAAAAACAAGCTTTAAAATTATTATTTTTTTGGGGGGTGGTTTGAGGGTAGGGACAAAATAAATTGATTTTTTCAACAAAAAAATAATTGTAATTTAAAGTTGGAAGAAAGTTTTGACTTTTGGAAAATGTTTTCCTTAAGTTTTGAAGGGAAGTCATTTTCCTTAAATTTGAGGAAAATGAGTTGATTTGAAAAACATTTTCCAAAACATTTAACCCAACCAAACATGAGAAAATTGGAAAATATTTTCTGAAAAATGTTTTCCGTCATACCAAACACACCCCTAGTCCTTTTAAAGCTTCCAAGCACGAAGAGGAATCACATTAACTTAAGTCCATGTAGGTTAGATGATTAAAAATAAATATCAAGTGCTGAAAAACACTTTAAAGTGGTGAAACCGATTTTATAAATAAATACTTGTTGTTTGGATAAAAGTATTGAAACTGATAATAAATCGTTAATGTGTTTGGTTAGAGCCGTCAAAACGGGCTTAGCCCATGGGACCGGCCCAACCCAACCCATTATTGTGGTAGGGTTGAGATATGATTTTTCAATCCCATTTAAAACTAGGGCTTATAAGCCCGGCCCATATAAGCCCTTGAGGCTTGATTGGGGACGGGCGGGGGTCGCCCCATGGGCCAAAACTTTTTATTTAATGGTAATTTACAATAATCTCACTAGTATATCATCTAATTACTTAAATACACGTTATGTTGTAATACTATGAATCTTACCAAATTTTGGTACGTCCAGATACATGTACCTCAAAATATATATGGACTCAAAATTAGGTTAATTATTCTAGATACACTTTTTTTTTTTGATAACCGAGAAATCCGTCTATGACCCGCCCTTTGGACTAATCACAGACTTCTAAACTCGGTGGATAGTGGGCCCGCCCCTCTACCCTTCTCCACTTAAATACCGGGCTTCGCTTTGCATGGTGTGGGGCTTGAACTTGCGACCTAAGCCACAAATCCTCCACCTTTTGCCACTTGAGATACACTTTATCCAAGTAGATTCGCATGTATCTAGGATACACAGACAAATATCGCACCCTCGCCTCCCTCCCATCTTGTTTGTCACTTTCTTATCTCGCTCGCATATCTGATATGCGAGATACATGCTAATTACACTAGATTTTTTGCTAGTGTTATTGAAACAACACCATTGTTTGCCATATTTGATTTGAAAATCTTCTCATTTTCTTGATGTTATAGAATTATAAGTTTGAAAAGAAAAAAAAATAAGGGCTAGGCCCTCCCCAGCCCTCGCCCCTCCTAGGGTTGGGTGGGGTTGAACATTTTCAGGCCCTTCCAAATGAAAGGACGGCCCGCCCTAGCCCTTCAAATTCCTTGGCCCGCGAGGCTTGGGCCGAGTGGGGCTGGGCCGACCCTTTTTGACAGCTCTATGTTTGGTGAAAGAAGTGTTGATACACACTTCTCTATTAAAATAACTAAAATGTCATTAAAGCGTTTTCCAATGAATTTATTTGAACATACTATTATTTGGAATAGGATGAATGAAAGAAATAAAATGGAGAGAGAGAAAATAGTAAAAAGCTTAGGCAAACCAAAAGTGCCTATAAGTTGAAAAGTCAAGTTGGGGTGACCAACTTATGGCTTTTGACTGATTTTGGCATATGAACACTTTTGGACTTTGGTGTTTACCAAACGCGTAAATAGACTAGCAAATGGTGGTGGAATTTCATGCTATTAGGCTATAGCTACATAGGTAATGTAAGATACATAAATTGATATAAAAATGAAATATAGACAAATTAAAATGATAAAATACCTGATAACTTGAACTTGAGCTTTAATTATGAGGGTATCAGCATCAATAAACCCTTCTAAAACTTTTGAAAGCTCCATAAACTTTTTCCAACCCCAATCATGCTCTTTCTTCCAGAATCGATGTAGTGTATCTGCAGAAATCTGCAATTGTGTTAACAAGAACATGCAAAGATTTTTCAAGATCCATTGCAAAAGACCAAATGTAGTTTACCCACCCGAATACTTGGACTTCTTAGGATCTTTGTTCACCACAGCAATAGTGAATTGGGCGAAATGACTCCAACCTGTTCTTATCAAAAGACAAGAAAATATCAACATCACCTCTACAATAACACTTTGAAGACAGTTTGGAGTGAATTACCAACATTATCACACCTGGAAGGAGCTTGTCATGATTAGCCACACACAGAAACAAAGAGAGATGATTGCAGACATCACATCCTTGAGGGTAAATCAAAATATACCTGCCACAATCAGTTTAATCACATCAAACATTTGTCAGTAATTTTACAATTCCTGAACTGGTAATTATCATTCAATAATAAGAGGAATAAACAAGCATACAAGATTATAGTAAACGTGCATTAAGGGTGTAAAAATATCAAACTTGGTACAACCCAAACTACAAAACTTCATAGAAAGCAAGATAACAGTGTCTACGATTACCTCTACATCAATGAAATGGGGATAACCTAATGATCAAACTCCAGCAGTAGTCGGCCTATTTTCTAAGAGTAAATTAACAATGTTAGGAGTCATGCAATCTCTCTCTAAATACAGATAGTGCAGGGATGCAGGGACAAGGCTCCTAACTTTTCTCACGCCACCTATTAAGTATGCACCAGGAAGTAAAAATAGATTTAATTCCTTACGTTCATCCAATTTCAAATAGGATTGTAAAGATGACTGCACAAGGTGCGCGTTCCTCTGCTTTTACTTCCAAACAAGAGCAACGCAAAACGATTTCCTCTTCTCTTTTGTTACATCCTACTCCTGGTTCCTTATCTAGCCAAACCTAACATGGTCCAAACCAAAAACAAAATATGCACATAGAAACAACATGCTCCGCAATTTTCTATTACATAGATGAGTTATGTGCTCATCTGATTTTATTTTCAAAGAGAGCACTGGGAATAACCCTTTTCTCTTTCTCTTTCTTATGTCCTGGCTTTTCTTCTTAAGCCAAAGTAACATGATCCGAACTACTTAAAAGTACGCGCATAAATAACTCTCCGCAAACTTCTTATTTCCTAACTCTATTGGTAGCAAATAGGAAAGTCCAATTCCTCCCACTATAATTAACTTTATCTAGGTAGGAAACATAGACATATCTAAAGCATCAGCAGATAGTTTTTGAAATTGACACCCACTGGGCATGCAGAATTTTCCTCATTGGACAATACATATCTCGTTCTACAAGAAGATGAGAATGCATAAAATCCTTTCCAGTCAAAAAGAAGGATGAGAACACATGCAAGGGCCACCAAACAAGTATGTGTCAAATAATTCTTCCCAAGGATATCATACCATTTGTAGCCTCCAACCTCAAATGCATTACTCCGAAGTTCTCTCTTGTTTATTTGTGAAAACTTATCAATCTTCCAGGTATATTTCCCATAAAGCTCGGAAGGTTTAGATCCTAAGAACAATAAACGAGGATAACTGAATAAATAATACAAAGGGGCTTCCACAATAAGCAAATAAAAGGATACAGAAGGACAGAGATGGTGAAGTGTAAGGAAGAAACTTCTGAAGAAATATCAGTAGTAGTCTCACAGCCTAGAAGCACACGCAACTCACAGTCTCAGTTATGCCAATCAAGAAACACATGCATAATCAAAATCAGGTTGATAAACAGTTATGGATAGTTACTTCTACTTCTTTTTATCAACAGTACAGCATCAGCCCCCACCCCAAAACGAAGAAATCAAATATAAGACGGAATAAAGGAGCTGTACTAGGAAACTACTCTTCAATTATAGTATAATTGGATCTCATGAGATCACAATTGTGAAACACCATATTCCACCATGGAGAAGAAGTTACTTCAGGTAGTATCTACTTCACATTATTGCTTAGGTCTGACTTCTGAGATAGCAGTAGCAGTACCAATGGTCATGAAACCTCCTAGATTATATTTTGATCATTGAAACCTCCTACAACTTATACATTGAGACACTAGTCTTGTTCACTTTACATTTGCAAACTTGAAAGAGGACATCAAAAAGAGGTTGGAATGCATTATCAGCAGACTTGGTGACAATATAAAAGCGTATAGATGTAGACTAGGGTTGATAGAGAATTATGGAGCTGATATAGGAGAAGGAAGCATGTACGTGGGCTTGGTCTACTATCAAATAGCAGGCAGTTTTAGACAAGTTTTGAAATGAGATGGTGAAGTCTGTCCCAAAAACTATTCTTGTTGATACAACATGAATCCGAAGAACACACTTTGAGATGAGGACTCATTATAAATTATAAAAGCCTGCCAGTAGCATATTTCGAAACAATATAGAATTATAGACATCAATCAACAAGCTACTTTCTAGTTTCTTCAAGAAGAAAATTTCTATATTGATTTAAAAACAAAACAACCACCACCTCAATCCTGTAATAGGATTTAAAATCTCCCATAAATAAAGGATTTTTACAACCAAAAATCAATCAAGTTTTCCATCAAACAATAGATTACTGAACACCCTGTCAAACTTAGAACCAGATAGTTAATTCACATCACCGAGAAATTCCCATAAGGACCACCAATGATAAGTATAGCTTTGAAACAGAGCAAGCACTGAGATAGTGTTGTAGATTACATTATCTGGGATCCCTCGATACAAAAACAAAAAGAGAGGATCCCCTATGTAAAATCCTATTCCTGTAGAAAGCTGATATAGTCTAGCATGCAAACCAAGAGAAAGTCCACCCACCAATGACAGGTATAGTTCATAAGCAATCAATTTAATTGATATTCTAAAGAGTTCATCTTCAAAGTGAGCAGTATAGTAAATCTGAACAAAAAATTAAAATAATTAAACCACTATTAACAAGACTCAAACTCTAAGTGTTCATATTCAGAGCTCTGACACCAAAAAAGAAAGGAGATATTAATCCAAAAATAAGTATACAATGATTCCACTCAATCTTTTGTAGAAAAGAAAAACAGTGGATGCAGGTAAGTCCAAAATTAAAGAACTGCAAGCAACTGCCAATCTATCTTATGAATGGTGCAACTTCCCTCAACTAAAAAGTACTAGTCTCCTGAAACTCATTCCTCAACTATGCAACTTCAAGAAACCAACAGAACTTCAAAAGATCTTAAAAGAATAAAAAGTATGGAGCAAACATCAAAAATGGCAAGCAGCGTCTTTCAAGAATCAAAAGAAGACTTCAAAAGAAAGAAAAATAAAGCATAGAAAATGGCAAGCAGCATACCCGCATCTTCATCGTCATCACTATCCCAGTAAGGAGGCGAAGTTGATGGATTCCCATTTTCCACCTGCTCCAAAGACCTCCATTCAGCCAACGCTTCACTAGATTGGCATCTCTCCTGCCCATTTGACAGTCCCTCCAAAGACCCTGCACTACCTGCTTCCTCAGATGCACTTGAAGCCATTCTCACCCCACAACTCCCACCAAACTATTAAAAGCTTCACCTTTTCCATCCAAAAAAGATTAAACCGCATTTAATATAAACACAAAAATCTTCATTTTCCCACTTTCACAGACTTAAACACAAAACGCTGAACCAATATCCTTGGTTTGTATACTCCAGTTTATCCATATGCATAGATAATAAATTAATAATTCAAAGAAACGACAAGGATTTCTTTCATAGAAAGCAATGCAACAACAAAAATTGGTACATATTCCAAAAAAAATGACAATTCTAATTCACAATTATTACAATTCCTGAAAACCCACATTAGGATAACTCCCAATAAACCCTAATTCAAACCAACTTCCACAAAATAAAAAAGAGCCCCAAAAACAAAAATAGAATTATACTCCAAACCCAATCAGCAAATTCACCAAAACACAAAAAAGATTATTTTTTACTAATTTACCAAAACCCAATTGGACCAAAACCCATCAAGGCAAGTACAAAAATCAACAACCCAGATATCAAGAACGATCAAAAGACGCGAATTGCACAAAATAGACCCTAAAACACAAGAAAAAGTAAAGGGGAGCTAGAATTAGGAAAAAGAATTGGTTAAAAATCATAACTAAATTAATAAAATGACAACAACACGAGTAGATCGAAGAAAAGAAGCAAACCTGAAGCAAAGAACAAAGCTTTTGTCAATGGTGAAAAATGGAAGCTGTGTAGAGAGAGAGATTTGAGAGGTGGAAGAAACCTGCTGAACAAAGGCGGAAATCATATATATATATATATTATATATATATATATAAAAAAAAAAACCTAAACACGCCTACTTGGCGCCACCACAAATATGATTCCCTTTTAATTTATTTTATTTCCAAAATTAGCCTTCCATTTTTATGAAAAATTACAACTTTTATGAAAAGTTTCAACTTTTATAAAAAGTTGCGATTTTTATGAAAAGTTGTGACTTTTATAAAAGATTGTGATCTTTCCGAAGGGTTGTAACTTTTTGAAAGAGTTGTGACATTTTCGATAAGACACAATAAGCATTTGTTCACACTATCCTTTGTTGTCTATAAATAGAAGAATTTCCTCTCATTTTAAAACAACGAAAAATTTGAACTTTTTCTTCTTCTAGACAATTAAATATTTGTGTACTTTGCTCTTGTTGAATGACTTACTGACACCACTTTTTTTTGTATCAATACACTTGTGAATAGAATCATTCTATCTTGAGAGGATCTATTTCTTTAAACCTCGGGTACTAGAGGGAAATAATTTCCTTAAAGGGACACTGTGCATTCGGTGGGCTCAATTTTTTCCATTCCGTTTCATTCTATTGTTACAGATTCTGGCATTTTTTTTCAGTCATTAATGTATGCTTATATTATTAATTGTTATTTTTGAGTACATGCTTTAAACTTTGTAGTTTATGTTTCTGAAAAATTATTGTTATAAGTATTTGTTAATACAGATTAAATAACAAAAGTTAATTGAGTATTCAAACAAGTTTTCTCTATTGGAATTGTTGAAGGTACAGTAAAAAAAAAAAACCTCACAAATTTCTAATTTCTTCATCAACAATGTCATTCCATCACATACAAGGATGAGATTTTGTGTTCTTTAAAAAATCCTCTGAGAGTTAATAACTTTGCATGCCCGTATTTTTTTTTTTTTATATTATTGTTATCTATTTTTACTCAATTTTATCGGTGGATATTATGAGTACTTTAAGGAATGAAAGTTTATTGAAGTGTTGGTCAATTTTTTGAGGTATGTTATTTCAAAACATGAGAACTTTTCTGGTTAGACAGATTTGTTATCATCATTGGATATCAAATAGTTTACTCCCTTTAATGTATGTTTTTTCTCGTTGTTTTATTGTCTCCTTAAAATTGTATTGATTACTTTTCGTTTGGTATGTATATGATCTCACTTGGACAAAACTTTCGTCCTTTTAATGTTTTTCTGTTTTTTCCTTCCATTCGGCTCTTCTAAATTTTTTTGATGTGAGTTATGACAATTTTCGGCAAGCTTAATTTTAAGAATATGAAACAAAACTGCTCTAAATAAAAGTAATATCTTAAGCTACAAAAGATATGTCTATTAATATAGATTTGTTGGCCTTCATGTCCCAAGTCATTGTTGAGTGTTTGAGTTATCTAGGTTAGACTCATTTTTAATTTTTTAATGTTAGAGAATATTTCTTTAACATGAGTTTAGAATCCAACATTTTGATCTACTTGTACTTTCATAATGCAACAATTATACATACATATTTCTAAAAAAGTCGTAAAGTTGCACTGATGAAACACCTAAAAGGGCCTTTAGAACAACAGTTTAATGAAGAATGAATTTCTAAAAGGGTCAACAATATTATTTTGTTGTTGTTTCAAATTCATTTTTCTCCTTCTATAAATTTTGTTAGAGTAACAAAGTAACAATAACGAAAAGTAGTGAACGTTTAACCTCAGACAAGTAGATTGTCTTTAAAAGAAATTATTTATGTTGTTGTGGTATACATTTTTAACGGTCTCAATTTATTTATAACTAAAATTGATTATCGAAAACTTTCACATAATATTGTTTTCACAAGGAGTTATTCTAATCATAAAATTATCAGATTCTATATTTTTAATGTAAAAAAAATAGAAAAAATGATGTCTAATCGCTACATAAAAACATCACTCAATTTTAACAAGACAATTATATCATCATACATATATTATAATAAAATATGTAAAAGATAAAAATGATTAGATATGAACATATTTTTAATCATTCATTATATATTTACAATTTGAAATATGTGATAATGTCAAATCATTTAATTTCCGTTGAAATGTTCTTAAAACATACTAAAACTCTTTTTTTCTTATAACAGTTGATTATTGAAAAGGTTGTTCAAAAGTTTAGAAAGTTATTTATGCCCGCGCAAAGCGCATGTAAATTACCTAATATATATATTAAATTCTTTTATAATTCACAGAATTAGTGACATTTGTGTATTTCTATATTTCTTATATATATAAAAATAAATAAATAAATATTTCTTTCGTTTTTCAGCTCCTTCTTTAACATATTTAGGTTTTCATTTCCTTTTCTTTTCTTTTTGTTATTTTCAAGATTTTCCCTTTTATGACAATTTCATCCTTTTCTCCTTTGTTGTCTATAACAATTTTTAGGGGTTTCTCTTTACAATAAATAAATAATTCATTCCTTTTACAATTATTTTTTCCTTTTTTTACTGATATTTTTAGCCTTTGTCCATCTATAGTTAGTATATTATTAGTATTATTTTTTGTCGAGAAAGATGATTACATTAATTTAAACTTGGCGTATAAAGGAATGTTGAGTGACTCTATTAAAATACATATTTTTATCGTGAGCTATTCTGTTGTTAGACACAAAAAAGGGAGATGAATAAGTGATATCATTATATGTTGTTACATTGTTATTAAAAGACTGAGTGTCATTGTGGCTATGCTTTGAAGCTTTGAAGATTCTTCTTGGAGTTATGGTGCCTCCTTGAACCACTCGTGGGAGATTGATAACGGAAAAAGAAGATCGATGTAGCATAATGATATTGTTTTCATGTAGGGTCTTACGAAAATGTGCAAATCAATCTGCAACAGTATGTTATTCCTGATACGCATGTTTGATGTTGGATGACGCAGTTGATAGGCGCAAAAGATATCTACAATCATTGAAGACAAAAAAATTGCATTGGTAAAGTTCTTTAGATACAGAATTATCTCTCATTCTTATCATATATTTGCTATTTCTTTTTGATACATTTGGAATGTTTTGTCTTTTTAAAATCAAACTCAACAAAGGAAAAGGATGATGGAAAGGGATAGTAGCAGTAACAATGTTTTTACCAAAAAAAAAAACATTTGTGTTTGAATTTTAATAAATAATGATAAATAACCATGTCGAAATAGTATTTTTCTAATATATCATTAAAAAAATTCATATTGAATGCTTTGAGATCTCTAATTAAGAGTGCAGATATATTATCAATTTCATCACAATCATTGTTAACCCTTTGAAATCTACTTCGCGCATATATTTTACTTTTAATATTTAATAATTATACATATTTAAACTTTTGGACATTCTATTAGGACGAATAATTCATTTCTATTCAAACATCATTTATTTGAACTAGATTAATATCAAAATTAAGTTATGAATTATGCATAAAGCTATAGATGTTATAGTCCTGTGTGTTTTGTGTTTATGTATGTATATAAATATACACACACATATACTTCCATAATAAGTCAAAAAGGAATATTAAAAAACATAATAATCTTCCAAAAATGGGCTTCTAAATGCAGTATTTCATTAGTTACTTTTTTAGGGAAATGGAACTTAGATCACAATGTGAACCTACTTATGAGTGAAATTTCGTTGACAACCAAATTTCTCAATGTGTATTTAAAACGTCACAAAAATTATTCATGATACCTTAAAAAGAAAACTCAAACCAAAATAACACCTTATTTACATGAAATTTAAGTTAATTTCTACGTAAAGCAAAAATCACAAACTCTTAAATAATCTTAAAGGAATGTTTATATTTAGAAAATAGTAACAGTAACAACACTTAAGGAATTTTATTTTTTTTAATAAAAAAAGTAAATAGGTCTTGACATTATTTCTCTAAAATTGACTTCTTTGAAAAATACCATTTAATTGAAAAAAATCTTTTGTCATTTTTATACATAATAAATAAAAGTGTATTAATACATAATATTTTGAGAAAATCCAAAAATTACCCCTTAAACATTAAGCCGAATTTTTAATTACCCCTAATTTACCTTCAGACTATTCTTAATTGGGAGGCGGCGGCGGCAAATCAACGGTACTACTGTGCACCCTGTCAAACAATTTTATGATGAAAATTCTGATTCCCTCACGCAATTCTCTACAAAAATGTGACTTCACTCTAAGAAAAGAAGGTTCAGATTCGTGTTTCTCTCGCCGGAACAACTCGCCGGAACTGGAAAGTTATGGCTGCAATTTGCATTCGAGGTGGAATGATGCAAAGCATCGAGGAATCGTTTGGTGTGAGGTATAAGGTATAATTCTCAGTATAAAATGTAGTATTATTTTATTCTATGTTTGATTGGAGGTATTAGATATATAGTTTGGAATATGCAGCAATAAAGTTTCATTCATATATATTTGATGCTGATACATATATTAGTTTGGTGTAAACATTTTTCTATGAAACAACTTTCTTAAAATGAGGAAAATAATTTTCTTAATAGAAATATAGCAAAAACAAGTTTCATAAGTAAACATTTCAAGTTCAGTATCTTCTACTCAACCAACCAATGCCCCCAACCCTTGACCATCTCACCCAACAAGCAATTTTGGCCAATCCAAAATGTTGATAACCAAAATCAAAGAGAATTCAAAAGTACAAGAAGATAGAGGATGAAAAAACATGAACAAATTAAACTATATTCATTGGAATATGCAACCAATTTAGGAATCCAAATAAAGCTTCACTCATATATATTCAGCGCGGATACGTATACTAATTGAATCTGCTATAAGTAGTCAAAAGGTTAGTCATTGAGAAAAACCCTAAAACAAAAGTTTTAATTCTCATATTGTCCTTTTTATGTATAGCCGAATCCCAATATATTTATTAGAGAAGTTGATGATAATCACTAATGACCTAATAAATTGAGGTTGTCACATGTTATTACACGCCTTATAGATACACTTATCTATGTGGTAAACCGCTAATCTATAGTATTTTGACTTCAACTTTATGGGGTCATTTGGTTATATCTCAAGATTAAATTAAACTACATACCTTGGAATATGCAACCAATTTAGGGATTCAATAAAGTTTCATTCATATATATTCAATGCGGATAAGTATACTAGTTGTATCTAATATAAATAGACAAAAAGTTAACCATTGAGAAGAAACCCTAAAACAAAAGTTATAATTCTCATATTGTCCTTATTATACATATAGGCCCAATCCCAATATATCTATTAGGGGAATTGAGAATAATCACTCATGACTCAATAAACTGAGGTTGCCACGTGTTATTAAATGCCTAATATGTATGCATATTTATTAAGCGTTTAATAACACGTGACAACCTCAATTTATTGGGTCATGAGTAATTATTCTCAAATCCTCCAATAGATATATTGGACTTGAGCCTCTATGTATTAAAAGGACAACATGAGAATTATAACTTTTGTTTAGGGTTTTTTCTTAATGGTTAACCTTTTGGCTACTTATATCAGATTCAATTAATATATGTACCCGCACGAGTATATACGAAAGAAACTTTATTGGGATCCCTAAATTGGTTGCATATCCTAAGATATGTAGATTAATTTAACCCTGGGATAAGTTGTTCCAATCAAACGACCCTTGAAGGTTGATGTTGAAATACTTTAGATCGGCGGTTTACCAAATAGATAAGCCTACCTATTAGGCATTTAATAACACGTGACAACCTCAATTTATTGAGTCATGAGTGATTATTCTCAACTCCTCTAATAGATATGTTGGGCTTGGGCCTCTCTGTATAAAAAACAATATGGTAATTAAAACTTTTGTTTTAGGGTTTCTTCTGAATGGTTAACCTTTTGGTTACTTATATTAGATTCAACTAGTATACATATCTGCGCCGAATATATATGAGTGAAGCTTTATTGGGATCCTTAAATTGATTGCATATTCCAAGGTATGTAGTTTAATTTGTTCATGTTATTTTATCCCCTTATCTTTTTGTAATCTCTTTGATTTTCGTTATGAACATTTTGGATTGACCAAGATTGCTTGTTAGGTGTGAGGGTTAGAGGTGTTGGTTAGGTGAGTAAGAGATACTGAACTTCAAATGTTTACTTATGAAACTTATTTTTGCTTCTTTTATTTCTATTAAGAAAATCATTTTCCTCGTTTTATGGAACTTGTTTCTTAGAAAAAATGTTTCCACCAACTAAACATGTGTAAATTTTTAAATTTATACCAACATACACCTTTGAGATGGATGTATGAGTCATACAAGAGTGGATAAAATTAGAAATAAAGATATTCAAGATAAGATGAGAGTGATTTTTGTGGTAGACATCTATGAGTATATAGACTGAGATGGTTCAGACATGTGAAAAACATATGCGTCAATGAGGATGTGTGAGAGGTTGACTATATTAGGTATGGATATGACACATTTTGCAGCTTATTAAGGACATAACTCTAGATAGTAAGATGTAGAGGTTGAGAATTACGGTAGAAGATTGGTAGGTAGTTGAACGTTGTGGTCTCCATTGTTTTATTATGTTTTACTCAAGCCAATGGTCTATTGGAAACAATCTACAAGGTAGGGGTAAGACTGCGTTCACACCACGCATCTCCAAATCCCATATGTGGACTATAAGGTATGTTGTTATTGTTGTGTGGGGAAGGGAAATAGAGAGATAGTGAAATTGATGAAATAGTTTTCTATGCTACTTATAATTTGAAAAAAATGCTATTATAAGGATCTCCCAGGTTACTTTTGGTGATCTCTATGAAAAATGTCGCATGCCTAAATAACACCAAATTTCTCTTCGAGATCGAACTTACACTTATTTGTCGAATACCTCTATTGATACTACTAGACTAAAAGTTGTGGTGATTCGATTCCAAGTATATTATGCATCCATTTGGTTATGATGCCAAAGTTTTGCTTTTTAATCTTCTTTATGTTATTTAACTCTTTTTTATTTAATGGTTCAAACAAGGAGGTGTGTTTAGTTGATAAAACTTCTCATTGACTATGTATATTATGGTAGATAATCAATCCTTAACTAATAAGGTAAGTAAATATTCTATAAATGTAAAGTATCTAAGGTGTCCTATTAATATTCTATGTAATTTTCCTTGTTGGGTTGCAATGAATCTAAATGTGTACGAATGTAGACATGTGTACTTATTAAATAGCAACCATGTTTCATTGGTCATTCTATCTGTTAGATATATAAAATGTCTTTAGAATGAACTTGCTGAGTAGGGATGCATCTAAGTGTGTGACCTAGTGATCAATAAAGTGGTTGAGAACCATGATGTTTCAGGTTCATCTCTCGACAAAAACACTAGGTGATTTCTTCACGTCTATCCTAGCTTTGGTGAACAAAGTTACATGGTACATGTTGTCAGTGTGAGGTAATAGGTATCCCATGGAATTAGTTGAGGTGTGTGCAAGTTGACTTGGATGCCACAGTTATAAAACAATGAACTTGTTGAAGAGGTCGGCATGGATTAATCGTCAAGGTTTTTTCTCAGAAGGAGTTTGGATTAGTATGTTGGCTTTCGATCTCCTTATGCTTTCAAGTAATCACCAAGGGCATGGTTTGACCGATTTAGCAAAATATTGTCCAATATTTTGACATGATTCGAAGTGAATGAAGACATTATTCATTTTAAGCTGAATCTTAGTCACTTTCAAACTAAAGACCTTGGTAAGTTCGATTATATTCTAGGTATTAAGGTGACACAATCTAGCAATGGAATTTTCATTTCACAAAGTATGTATTGGACATATTGGAAGAAGGGAGCTTATATGACAAATAACTTCTCCAAAATATTAGGTGTGGAAAAGATGCACCATAAAATTGGTATGTGACAATCAAGTTTCAATACATATTACTTTGAGCCTAATTTTTCATGAATTAATAAAGCATATCGAAGTAAATTGTCATTTTATTTGACAAAAGATTGAATTGAGGTGCATCAGTGATTTCTTTGAATTAACATAGAACCAAGTGACCAAGATCAAGATCTTCAAGCATAAACTAGGGCAAGATTGGAAAGTTTTAGAAAGACATACATAAATGTGCCCTTTAACTTGGTCTCAGTTGATATCTAATGCTCCCCAACTTTGGGTGTGCATAAGTAGACACTTGAACTTGGCACACGTGGTTTACATGCCATAATACACATTGGACACAAATTGCCATGTAGGATGCATGTGTCTTGTGCTCACCCATAGTTGGAACACATAGATGTTAGCCGAAGCCAAGTTAATGGGCACATTTATGTTGGCAAGTATAACTAGGAATGAATTGTTAAAAATGAGATGGAAGGTGAGAATTGGAACTATCAGTATGCAATGGTGATGATGGTTGACATTGGTGGTGGCAATTAATAATTGTGGTGGATGATAGTGATAACTAATGGTGGTGATGATTGATAGCATAGTTGGCGATATATAATGATGATTGATGATAGTGATTATTGGTACCAAATGGTGGTTGTTGTAGTACAGGCAATTTTTGGTGATGATTGTAAATGGTGGCTAATGGTGGTGACAATTGATTGTAGTGATTGTCAAGGATGGTGGTTATGGACAAAAGTGGTTGATGGCAATGACTGAGGATGGCAGTTGATAATAATAGGCAGTAGCAACGGCGTCCATGAGGGTGGTTAGTGGTGGAAGTAGAGCATAGGTGAAATGCCATATTACATTAATCATTCAAATCTATTTAGACCTATCAAAAGATTGAAATAAAAAGCATACTTATTGATCAAAATTTTATTGTACCTAAAATCAAAGACACTTGGGGTTGTTTAGTAGGATGTATAGAGAACATGCGGAAAGAGGTTCATCCCTAATACATCTATTAGTCATGGTATTGTTAAGTCCTTTGTTTGGTAAGATTTTCAGATACACCATATTCAACATTTAGGGTGTATAACTAATATATAGCAAATTAGGGTATTAGCAATACAAGAGTAATTAATACATGAATAAGCATGGTTAAAGACAAAACTATCCTTAATACACCAAACCACACAGTGAATAAGAAATAATTCCTGCATAATAATCTCAACATTACTAATACACCTTCAGTTTAAAAAAAAAAAACATTACTAATACATCTTATTCAGTACTATTCTTATACACTCTACCAAACGACGCCTTAATGATTGAGATCTTGATTCATGAATTATAATCCCGTGTTCACTCCTAAACAACATTGACGTTGTGTGGTTCATATTATCAATATTTGTATATACGACTATGATTGTCTAAAAATTTACATACAATTTTACAGAATCAGTGTTTGATAAAGCTGCTTGTTTAGTAAAGATATCATGGACCAGAAGTATCAATTACCTTTCAAGGTAGGGCAAACAACTGAAGCAAGGTGTTTGGAGGATGGATATCGTGGAGCGTGGTTTCGGTGTAAGGTACTAAAATACGTTAGGAGTATAGCATGAGCTTCAGTCTTGCAAATTATATTATTTGGATTCTAAGCATATAGAACAGGTTCATTTTAAATGTTGAAAAATATTTATTAGTTGTATCTAGTCCTTTTTGAACAAGTTCATGGTCACTTTGATGTAGTTTTCTTGCTCTCTTTACCAAGTTAATTTGCCCTAAGAGTATATTTATTTCTTGGCCAACTTTGAGCTTAATACTCACATGGTTCTCTAACAATGCTCTTAACTTACACTACTTTTTTAGTAGATAGACATATTCTGTTTGAATTGTTACAGAATATGCTATCCTTATGACTTGAATAGAAGTGCAGTGAGTGTTCTTAAACTTGTACTGAAATGCTCATGCCTACCCAAAGTATAAGCATATTCAAAGTCGTCCACTTGTCAGAGCTTTACTTTATTGAGAGCTTACTTTTAATGCCTTTTATTCTTGTTCTTCTTTCAAACCTGTTCTCGAGTCGAGGGTCTATTGTAAATAGTCTCTCTACCCCCTCAATGATAGTGGTAAGGTCTGCGTACACCTCACCTTCCCCAGACTTCACCTATGTTATTATACTGGGTATGTTGTTGTTTTTGTTACTTTTGATGCTTTGCTTTGTGCAGAATTATTTTTTCTCTACTTCAATGACCTAAAAAGATTTTCTTGAAGAAAAAATGATGATCAGTTATCTACAAGCATTGCATTGTATAAGTTTGTGAATATGATAATAAAAAAATACGCCACAGGGTACAGTAGCAAGCTAAATCTTTGACCTTGGACTGCATATAGACAGGATAGATTTCTCAGCAGGATACCACACATCCTATGAACATTACCACTATTTACTGTTCCATGGATGCAAAATTATATGTGGCCTTATTTCTTATCATTATTTAGTAAGTTATATACAGCTTATGTCATCTCAATTATTGGGAGGGGTTTCTATTACAACTAAGAATGAAGTTGTTGAAGATACATATTTTAGTTGCTATAATGCCGTTCTTGTTGTTGTTGTTGATGACATACCAATTACAAACATGGCAAACAGTTTTGGTACCAACTGTAACTACTCTGCGTCCACTTGATGCCATGCTAATATAACATCTTACTTCATAAAAAAAACAGTTTTGGTACCAAAGGGTTTCATCTTCTGGACTTGCTCTGTGCTTTCTATCATGCATAATGCTTTAGTTTGTTTTGTGTTACTCAATAGTTCGGAGGCAGTAGGTGGTTGTGGGAAGTGCAATATAAGGTACAAACTTGAATTAGTGGGATATTTTGGTGGATTCTAGGGGAGTGGGGGTGGTTGTTGACTGGATAGCTTGGTCACGATCTGTTTGTCTCAAGTTATTCATCCATTTGTTCTAGTTTAATTGTATTCTTTACTTATTTTATGTCCTCTGGCTGTTTCAGAAAAAATAAGCCAATGGAAGAACTCTTTTATGTCTTTATGTGTGTGTTTTCCACTCTTTCAGAGCTTTGCTGTGAACTGCATATGCTTGGCTTCTATTTGCTGAGGGTACTGCTATTGTTTCTTATTTCTGTCAGTAAGAATCGAAAAAAGTTGTAAACGTACGCTTATGGTTGCTCAGTAATATCCTGAATTTGTATGAGATTCGCAAGTTCTTAGAGCATTGACTGCTTCACTCCTAACTGCTTAAGTTTTCAGTTTGTAAAACTTCTGCCATAACTACTATGTTGAACCTTTTGGTAGTTCTCCTCAAATTAAAGTCATTGTATCAGAACTTACCCTTTTGGACTAAGACAGTTTGTCACATTTGTAATCAATGTTTCATCAGCCTGCTGTTACTTGTTGGGCTGATGGGGGTTAGCAGTAATATAGGATTTTAGTTTTTTTTTTCATTTCATTTTAGAGATTTCAACTCTTTTCCATATTTTGCATTTAAATAATTGTTTTTTGCTGGTTGTCAATAAAAATAAATTGCTTTTTGCTAGACAAAAGACTTTTCATTGATTAAAGAAGTAGACTATGATGCAGTTACACTTTTCTTGTATATATATGATATCAGATACAGGAGATAAGCCGCAGAGGAGGACATTGGAGTGCCTTATTGCAATACTTTGACTATCCAGATGAAAGTATGTTCTCTGATATGTTCTGGTTAATTTGTTGCTCTTGCTAATTAACAGAATGCCTTATGCCTTGGAATTTGAATCCTAAATTCATGGGTGCATTTTTTCTGTTTAATTTACAGGACAATTTACTTTCTTGATATCTGAATTTTAAATGACAATGCATGGAGATTATATGCAGAGACTACCATCTAATGCCATATCTTGTAGTTACTAAATACAACAACCTACCCAGTCAAATTCCACAAGTGGGTTCTGCAGTTGTAGTTGCTAAATACATGTACAAAATGTTGTGAAAAGTTACACAAGATACTTCCATCTCAAGGCTGTAGCAGTTGTAAATTCTTATCACTCATTTGGAAACCTGGCATATCTGGCAGTATCAAAATTAGACATAAAAACATTTTATATGTCGAAGTTGTCTTTACTCTTTCCCTCAGCAGAATTTGGGAGTTGGAGCTAGACACAGATCCTCTTGATGTTCGTTCCAACCGAGGCTAAAAAAAGTTGATAAATCTCCGATCACAGAGAAATTGTTTAATGTAGTAGTATTAGTTCTTTTATTCATGTTTTTGATTCTTGAGAGCTGGTTTATTGATCTAGAGTAAGTGAGCCGAAACACTATCTCCTAGTTTGCTGGATCTATCTTTTAGGTACCTTTTAGTGTTTGTCAGGGAGAATGTCACTGTGCTGCTAGCCCTATTGCCTTCTGTCATTGAACAACTTCAGCTAGTACCTTCTTTTCTGTTAATGTCATTGGAATCAATGGAGTTTTGCTCTTTACAACTTGTTCTTTAATACTTCCGTTCTTGGTCAATAGATGCTGATGTTTATGTCAATGAGCATGTACACTGGTGTGTATCACTTTCCCAGAAATACTGAATTACAAATCCTAATTCTCATCATCTTCCTTGCCTCCTACTTCAAGCTTTCACAAATTTTGTTATATTATATTATATTCTCATAATTATCTCCAGTTCCAACATTTTTTTACCTATTCCCTAGTTGTGGTTACATTAACTTGCAACTCGAAAACTCAGCTAGTTTTGAATACCTACCATTATGATATACCAAATGGAGAAAGTTAGCTGTAACTGGTCATTTCTGCTCTATTGAGTTCAGTGTTTTAAATGATGAGCATTTTGTATGGGTTAACCTCATATGTCATGACAAGTTACTGTTCAGAGTTCTCTTGATTTGTGAATTGAGAAACTTGTGTATTTGGATACACTGTTGCTTTCAGACTATATCCAAGTAAATGTTGCTCATTGTGATTGTCATTATAGAATGGGCATGGACAGAGCTATATCAGATGGGGCAACTGATGCTGCGACCTGAGTATCCTCCAGTCCACTTGAAAAACAAAGTTTCTGATGTCAGCTCAAATTCGGATGTAACTGTTGTTGTTGATGGTACTTGGAGGGAGGGCGATTTGGTTGACTGGTTGTACGATGACTGTTATTGGTCCGGACAAGTGACGAAGTTACTTGACAATGGAAAAGCTAAGGTAATAGTATTGTTTAAATTTCACACATGCTGATTAATAAGTTGGTGTGTTTACTGCTGATATCCAGTTATATGCATTAGGAATCCCCTAGTTGTCCTTTAGAAATAAATTACTGCAAAAAGTTGTTAAGGATATTGTAGGTATACAGGGTATTTACTGTTATGGTGTATTTACAATATCATTAACATTGTATTGGAATGATATGAACTTGGATAGAGCTGAATGATTACATATGATTCCACAACTTTATTTGGGATTGAAAGTTGGTCGATTGATTGATTATTGAGATCCTTAGGCAAAACAACTACTTTCTGGGGACTGTCATGATGCCTTTTACTTGAAATTTATTTCTTCAAATCGATGTGATAATTAAAAGCAACTTTAGTTGTGCACTTAATTTTTTTTCCTTGAAGATCCATCCTCTACTCACCATGCATGACAGCTCTGTATCTTAGCTAATGATTTGTATGATAATACTTCATGTTTTTTTCTTTTTAGATTGAGTTGTTGCCACCTCCATTGGGTGAAGGTGAAACTTATGACGCCTTTGTCAAGGATTTGCGTCCATCCTTAGATTGGTCTCCAGAGTATGGTTGGGTTATGCCTGCATCACAGGTTCTTTCCTTAAACTTTTATGATCTCAATTAGTTAGTAGTATTAGAAAATGTTATCCATGCAAGGATAAGGGAAATATATTGCGGGATTAAAGAATACCTAATTTGACTGGAAAGGAAAATGATTTAGTATTTATATGAAATGGGCCTAAGTAGAGCAGAATGGATATGGGGGATTTCTATGGCTGACTCAAATTGATATGACGTTGAGGCATAGTTGAGTGATGATTGTTTATTGAAGAATGGGCGCTTTTCTGTGCACGGTTGCTTCTTTTTGGTCAAGGAATTTTTTCAAGAAAAGCATTCAATCATTTTAACCATTTACTCTTATGTTGGAATTACGTTACTTGACCTATATTCTTCTGTATACTCCTTCCTCTGGTGCTTAATTTTGCTTTAGTATACTTTTCATTTGACCACTGCAGGCTGGTGAAAGTTCTCGTCAGTATCCTCAGCTACTTAAACTTGTTAGTCAAGGTAACAATTATGTGATACAAACTTCTTAATTGACTGTTAAAGAACTTATTGCTGTACCCATAGGGGTAAAATTACATAAGAGATCGTAATGGGAAGTGATGTTTTTTATTTTGTAATGTAAATGAATAGATTCTGTTGGTCCAGTGAAAATATGATCTTGCTCCTAAACTTTTTGAAACTTTAGGGGTTGGTTGGTCTAGGTAGGAGTTTTAATCTCCACATAAAATCTAGAATTCTTTAGTATGTGCCCACGTTATGTAGGAATTTGTGTGTTATTTTATGTAGGAATTAGTGTAGAATACGAATGTAGGTCTTAGTAATACATGGATTAATAACACTAAAATCCAAAACTAACCGTCATATTAGTAGGCAAACTTTATTTTGTGCACTAATTGCTATACATCAGTCTAAACATCCAAAAAGAAATAATCCCTACGTTACTCATCTCTGCACAACTCGTCTCTAAACCAAAATGGCCCCTTTAGTGCTTTACCAATAAGCATGTGATACTGCAGCTATTCGTCAAATGGCTGTTATTTAAATTTGTCTTTCTTTGACTAGAAGGATTGCATCACTAGATTTCTCAGAGTCATGGTTCAATCTGTAGTTTTTGGAATAGTTACTATTTCTTTCTTTGACATAGGTCGTAAATATGATTTAAATAATGTTATTATGTGCATTCATATTGCTTAATTTGGAACATGCTTCTTTACCTTCGTATTTCGAGGCAAATATATATAGTTTAAAAGATTAAAGATGAATTTATGTTTAAACCAATATATTAATTTTGACGTAAATATATATTCTGAACTATGCTTATCATTCCTCTTTAAAGCTCATTCTTCAATCTCCTAGGCTACCTGGTTGCGCTGGTAAAAGCAAGTGGTATTGCACATTAATCGGCAGTTAACATTAACCCCCACTCGTTAAATAAATATACATTTGCACCTCGTTAAATAACTTAACCAGGGTAAGTTGATGTTGTTTGGTGTGGAACACAAGGTGCAAGTAAGTTTATCTTGATCAGTTCTATGCACTTCTCCCAGAAGAAACTGATTAATTGAATCTCATTCTGCACTCATTTAGCTTATACAATTGGCGATCGCTGGATCTTGTCATATCATTGTTAGGAGTGTTTCCTTGAATCACAGTTTTAATGCATTCCAACTAAAATTATCACATCTTTGTTTTTTGTTAAATAAGAATTATCTGCCTGATAAAGTCCTCCAACTTGATTTTGGCTTGTAATTATGATTGCAGCTTATTTTGATGTTCTAATTGTAGGACATGCTATAGTTAAAGGGAGAAGGGGCAGACAGGCAAGAACTGGATCATCGTCAAACTCATCTTTCTATACTCGTTTGTCTGGTTACCTACAGAGGGACGTCAAAACTTCAAAAGATGCTGCAAACAGATCAAACGACATGTTAAAAGAAACCGCATCCTATGCATCTTCCTTTGCTCATAGCTCTGCAAAATCTTTACCTGCCTTGGATGATAAAAGGGGCTCTGAATCCAAAGAGTTACTTGATCAATTTTCAAACATTGCTGAACTAAAAGAAGTTGCAAACATTACTGATATGGATCAAAAAGTGTTGGGCCTACTCGACAAGTTTAAAACTAGTGGTGAAATTCCATTCAATTCGTTGGAGTCCGATGAATTGGAGGAAGCAATTCTTGATTTAGAGGAACTTGCAAACAAAATCAGTCGGCTCAAACAGCTTATGGAATCTAAAAGACCTCTGTCTGATGGTGTTACACCTTCATGGAAGTTTGTAAAACACTATGGAACATCGACAAAGAATTGATGGCTTCGGAAGTTTGGCTTGATCCTTCCTGTCTTTGAGGTTATTCCTTACCCCTCTTGAAATTTTAGCTGCTGTCCTAATTCAAATCAACTTTGATCATGCTTAGAATTTGCTCGTTTTTTTCATTCATATGTTGTGTTTTGAATAATATTTGCAATTTATTTCTGGATTCCAGCTAGGATACGATTGAGGAACACATCCTGAAGAACTTGCTTAGAAATACTCACTTGTAGTGAACGATCACTACAAGTTAGTAATTCTTTTCTACACAACAAATTCTACGTTCTACGTTCAGCTGGAGAACGCCTTTTGAGGAGCCATGGCGAGTCACTTGCTCTACTCCTTTACTTTTTGTATCTCCATTACATGAAACTTTTCCGATTACTCATCGAATGATAGAGGTGATATACTGTCCTTCTCGTTCGAGATTCATGCAGACTTCTTTCCTGAATCTTTTCGGTCAACATCAAAGCTGTGTAAACTGTGGATGAATTTCCAACTTATATTTTATCAAAGAGAGTGTCTGTGACTGATAAAATTGATGTTATGTACTAGATGTATTTTTTTTATGCTTGCTATGTTGGATTGTTTGAGTAAAGAATCCAACATATTTTCTGCAATATTACAAAGCTTATCAGACTTTGGTGCGTATTTCGGGATACGTGGGTCAAAATTAGGTGTAATTAGTGCGTATTTCGCTACTCTCCTATGTGTCTTGTATCCCATATATGTAATCACACTAGATACATACAGGTACATGTATCTAGATTCTAGTGTATCAAGTGTGATTCGAATGTATCTGAATACATAGACAAATCTTGTTCGCCTCCCTTTTGTTGTTGCTCGCCTCTCCTTATTTTGATTTTATTTGATAGCAAATAATATATATCTAGATGTTTCGTATAATCAGATAGTTTATCCATAAAAGTATAGTAAAAGGAGTACTTAATTTAAAATGCATAAAGGAAATATATTTAATTAATAATAGTAGTAAAACTTATCCCATGCTTACGTTTAGACAAATAATGGGACTAATTAACATTGTAGTCATTATCTTTAATGGTATTAACTATTAAATATTGAGTAGACGACATAATTAAGAATCTTAGGATTACATGGCTTTCAATTTGAATGGAGAAAATTTATAATATTTGGTCGTTTTCGTTTATACAAGGTTAACTATTAGGAGGTTATAGATAACTAAAGAGATTTTTATTTTTACACGTAAAAGATTAAAAATATCATTATCCTTTATTAAAATTATATATATATATATATAGAAAAAAAAGGGATCTCATTTCATTTACAGTATATTTGGCTGACAATTCAGTCGAATAAATTATCATTCAAGATACGTAAGAATTAGTTCATCACATATGAATAATATAATAAAAACATCCTAATTCGATTTTTAGAATTATAATAATATACCCCATATAATTTTACAGTGAAGGCTGAGGATAATAGTATGCACGCAAACTAATTCCAATCTTAAAAGATATAAAGATTGTTTTTCAGACTCTCGATTAAATTTAAAATTGACACATACATATGTTTTTGCCGTTCTTTTGTTGTTGTCTTTTAAAAATAGAAAGATAGAGGTTATAGAAGAGGTGACACTCTTTAACATGTTAACAACATCAACACATAGTTTATCGACATCCAAAAATTACTTATTTCATCTGGAAAATATAGGCCACATTTCATAAGGAGCGTGTTAATTAAGACATAATATAATTAAGTATATTTATTCTCTTTTTGACATTTTTATGAAATTGGGTGCTCAATTAATCTAATCATAGTAAATATTGAATATTATTAGTGAAATGAAACAAAAAGAAGTATCACAAAACAGCTCGTTTATACATTTTAAAGTAATCTTATTTTGTCATTTTTCACCAGGATGCCGTTTCACCACATTTAACATTATTTATCACTACCAATAAAACAAAATACTTGTCACTTGTTTTTAGGTGGTCAAATATGAATTCGATAGATTTAGTAATTTTAATTCATATTTTATATGATATATTAAGAAATTTATTTGATATATATAAAAATTGTAATTTTGAATCCAGTTATTATTACTTAAGGTAGCTGTCGTAAAATTCAGAATTCATAAAAATTAAACCCTCAACTTCACTACTAAAAATAATGAAAAAAATGATGGATAGGGTCGGTTCGAAAAATCGACCCTACCCATCAGTTTTATTTTTTTTTTAAAAACTTTTTAAAACCGACAGATGTCCATCGGGTTTTTCTTTTAGAAAAAAATGTTAAAAAGAAAATCACCGCAATCCCTTGATTTTTAATTATTATTATTATTATTACAAAAACTGACAGACATGGTCGATTTTTGAAGTGAAAAAATTGCAATTTTAAAGAGTATAAATAAAAACAATGGAAATATTTGATCAAAGAGCAGCACGTATAATCGAATTGTACAATTATCCAAATAAAGTCATAGAAAATAGCTGAGTTTGATTTCAAGTAGCTACATTTTTGTGTATATTTTTGAAAATTCAACCTTATCCATCGATCAACTGTCCCTCGATTTTAACCGATCCTATTTATCGATTTTACAAAATAGGCAAAATCGATGATGTACAATATAATCCGTTGATTTAACATCAATTTTCCTTAACAACCAACTCTATCCGTCGATTTGGACCCATTTTTTTTTTTTTTATAGTAGTTCTTGTTTTTAGCCTAGACCCTCTTTCTTAAATTCCTATATATAGGAGCAATATATACCATCTCCATAAATTAAAACCAACTCAAAATCAAAGTGCCAAAAAAAAAATTGGTCATGGGTGCACCTTATCTAAATACATGCACACTACAACAACCTCGTGCAATATTTAGTAGAATCCATATTTTGTTACATTTTTCAGCCATATTAGGGTTACTATACTATAGAATAAAAAATTTATTACAAGGAGATGATGTATCAATTATTTCATGGGGACTTATCACAATTTCTGAGGTTATTTTCACTATAATATGGTTAGTTACACAATCCTTCCGTTGGCGCCCGGTAGCTCGGTCCGTCATGCCGGAAAATCTTCCGGCTGATTCTGAGTTACCGGGCGTCGACGTGTTTATATGCACGGCTGATCCTACTAAGGAACCGGTTCTTGAGGTTATGAACACGGTTTTATCGGCTATGTCACTTGATTATCCACCGGAAAAACTCTCTGTTTATCTCTCCGATGACGGTGGCGCCACCGTGACGTTGTATGCTATTAAGGAGGCATGTGGATTTGCTAGGGTTTGGGTTCCTTTTTGTAGAAAGTATGGAGTGAAGACTATCTGTCCAGATGCGTTTTTCTCTTCTTTTGGTGATGATGAACGTTTGATCTTCAGAGGAAATGAATTCATGAATGAAGAGGAAAATATTAAGGTAATTTTTTTTTACCCTTTTAATTTGGATGATAAAATGTTCCAATATTACCGAAAGAAATAGACGTTGAGTCTGAATCAATCCCAAAAGTTAATATAAGAGGTAATTAGATTGATGATCATATATAGACAAACCTCTTTATAATAACGTCATTTGTTATGATTATCTTTTGGTTGCTATAATGAAATGTTATTATATATAGAGAACATATAATATATAACATAAGTAACATGAAAAATCAATTTCACAGAAAATATATTATTGTTATAGTAAAATGTTTATGTAAAGGATAATGGCAAATAAACCAATTTCCATAATTGATAGGGGATTTTAACACTCTCGCATGCTTAGGACTAGATATCTAGAGCGTGAATAATATAACATGAAAGTTCAACATCAAGTAAACCAAGAATTAAGATAGAGTTGATTCTGATACCATGAAAAAAAATGAATGTAGGAGCTAATTATTCCTCCCACCACCGATGCAGAACTTCATCGCATTGAAGTCCGACTAATCTGTATTCGCATCAGAATTTTTTTTCTACGAAGGTTAAAATATAAATGTACTCCTTATCAAAAGTGACTCCGATTTCTTGGACTCAAATCCAAAACTACTCATTAAAAATAAATAAAAAAGTACATATCCAACATTCCATCACAATCTTTCTCTCTACTCTTGAAGTGATTTAGACATAAAACATTTTAATTTGAGCATATTAATTATTTATTTAAATTGAGCAACATTAATTAACACAATAGGATAAAAAAAAACATATCCTTACAATAGTCACCTTGAATTCTTCCTTGTTCAACATAATCTTAGCGGACTAATTTAAGAACAATAATATGGTACCAACCACCATCTTTAACAACTACCTCCAAAATTATATTACTTTTTTTTCTTTCAAATTTAATGACTTTATCAATTACTTTATTGTTCCTACTTTTTTTTTGTTTTTTTAATCCACCTTGTGCTGACATAGGATTTGGCATAGATCCCTATCATATTTTTTTACTATTAAGTAGTAAAATTATCATTAAAAATATCTGATATCATGTTAAATTAAGGTTTTGAATCTAACTCACACTTTAAAAATTAGTTTAAAGAGAGAAGGATTACGCAAGCCTTGTAAGGAGTCCACTCGTCTCATTAACCATCGAGACTTTTATTATTCTTTAAAATTATCGACCCAAAACTCAATATAGTTAAATAATATATGTTTTTAGTTTATCTGTTTATAATTGCGATTTCAACAATCATTTTGTCCATGGTTGAACTTTTTTATAATTATTGTTTTATAAAGGGTAATATGGACTTTTATTATACATATATAAGATAGTGAAATATAATTATTTTATTGTGCAGGCGGCATACGAAGTATTCAAGAAAAATGTAGAGAAAGCCAGTAGTGTTGAAGGGTCCGTCAGAATGGATCGACCAGCCTATATTGAGGTTCTTCGTTCACTTTTACTTATTTCTATCTTTCGATACTACTAAAAATAGAGATTTTATAAAATACAATTTTTTAATCTCAATTTTCTGAAAAAATGCATGGAGAAAAATAGATTCTTAAAGACTAGAAATAGCCGCTAGACATATTTTCTTTTCTTATTGATTCAAATAAAATATCTACGAGTCACTGAATATTTTTTAGTAGAAAATTTAAATGAAAAAAATCGTGTTTTTTTAGTAGTGTGAGAGTCAAACTGTATGAACTTTAACCAATATTTAAAGATATTTTTTTTTATCATATTAATACGACGAGAATTGTAACTTATAGTATTTTTCATTTATTTTTTTTGATTTGTTAAAACAAATGTAAGAAAATTTTAGGGTTACAAAATGTAATTAAGGTGAGATTAACAATAATAATCAACTATTTATGAGGTGCAGGTGATACATGATAATAAGGCAAGCAAATTGCCACAATTAGTTTATATGTCACGTGAGAGGCGACCATCGAGCCCTCATCGTTTCAAGGCTGGTGCCTTAAATGCTCTTGTAAGTAATAATTTCTCCTAATTAATTAAGGTTTTGGTTTTCGTTTTTATGGAGTGCACAAAGTATCCCACGTTTACTTAATATTCGATCATTAAAATTTTAATTTGGAAGAAAAGTTTTAATAGCATAATTAGGGTTGAGTTTACATTTCATCAACTTCACTTTTAACACTAGTTTTCTAGTATCAAGATTAATCACAAAGTAATGAGAATATAACTTTTATATCATCAGGTCATCTAAGAAAGCCAATCACATGTAAATTTTTATAGTAGAGATATATATAGATTGGTAAGCTGCAAAACATATTACAGAGATTCTTTAATCAGAGATTTTGGTTTTGAATTAGCCCTAGTAGGAGAACCTTTCCCGTTAATTGAGACATACACAACATGAATTCAAATAATTTTGGCAAATATGTATGACTAACCTAGCTACTTTCCTATATTTAAAATTAACGAACAATCACTACTAGAAATCAGTCAATTTTTGAACAATCACTTATGGTTATTATTGGTTTGTGGTGCCATGCAGCTTAGGGTTTCAGGGGTAATGAGCAATGCACCATATATGCTTGTTTTGGATTGTGACATGTATTGCAATGACCCTTCTTCAGCCAAGCAAGCAATGTGTTTTCATCTTGATCAAAATATTTCTACTACTCTTTCTTATGTACAATTCCCTCAAACCTTTTATAATGTTAGTAAAAATGACATCTATGATGCTCAATCAAGATCAGCATACAAGGTACCTACACATCCACTTAATATATGTTGCAATAATTGTATTCTATATATTTCAAGTTTTTCAACTTCATAACATTTGTACAATTTTTGGGTGTCTACCCAATCGGGTCGGGTCGGGCCAAATCTGCTCCAAATTTTTGTGTTTTCATTGGGCCGAATTTTTTTTGGGGGGGGGGGGAAAGTGGCCTGACATAGCTCCTAAGTCCTAACCATATGGTTTTGTTGGGCTTGGGGTGGGCCGGGCTGGTGCCCTTTTCGGGTTTAGTTCATTTTTGGCCCATCGGTCAAACTTAATTACAAAGCACTAATGCATAGGGGAATTTTCGCATATAACCACTCAAAAATAACTTAATTATGCTCAAGAGTTATAATTTACTAATTACGATTCGTAGCTACATGTTAGAGGGAGGAGAGAGGCGAGCGAGATTGGGAGAGAAAGGAGAGAGGCAAGCGAGAGAGGACAGAGAGTGGAGAGAGGCGAATTGTATACGTATATCTGTCAAATAATTGTATATATGTAACTGATATGCATATGTATTTGTATACCTGGAGAGAGATATTGAGAGAGCGAAGGGAGAGGCGAGCGAGATTGGGGAGGCGAGATCTGGTGAGCGAGAGAGGCTAATTGTATTTGTACATCTATCATATAATTGTATATGTATATGTATAATTTGTATTTGTATATGTATAAAAGAGGAGAGAGGCGATAGAGGGGAAGAGAGGAGAGAGGCGGCGTAATTACAACTAAATTTAAGCTGCGAGCCATAATTAATTCAAACTATAGCTATGTTAGCTAATTAACTAGTATATGATTGCTTATCCGTGTAATTTTCCCTAATTCAAATTAATAAAACTTATATATTTTTTATGTATATTATATGTATATCTGTGTATATTATATGTATATTTTTACTTAATAAGTATATAAAAATTATATATTTACAAATTAGATCACCTAAAGACGACATTAGACTATAATTATCTCTTTTTCAGCCATATAACTTCTTCTTTTTTAAAGCTATTCAACTTTTTAAGTGAATACGAATTCGAAAATAAATTTATTTAACTTTATTAATGGATAATTTCACAAATTCAAAGCTTACAACAAGATTTTTTTTATATTATTATATTGTTTAACATTATTATAAACCATTTTTATTAGGTCACCCACTAATGTTAATAATATAAGTTTACTAATAGTTATTATATATAATACATAATAAATGATCTGATTGTATAAATAATTTTTAAATCATTAGTATATATACTCCTTAAAATCTTATTTCTCTCTTTTTTTATTTTATAGAATAAGTATCAAGGGATGGATGGAGTAGGAGGGACTGTTTGTGCAGGCACAGGCTATTATTTGAAGAAAGAAGCTTTATATAGTACTCCAATTAACCAAGATAATATGACTACACTTTTTCTAAAAGCTCAATCAGAATACAAGTGGGAATCTCAATTGTATCAATCAGGTTTTCATCTTATTAATTTACACATAGTTGTGGTTATTTTTGTAAGCATATAACTCTATGAACATTTTATTTATTAATTAAATATATTTGGTTCATAGAGGAGTCACTTCAAGAGGCAGAAGAAAAGTTTGGTGCTTCTAGAAAGTTCATCAACTCTTTGAATGATCAAAGAAATGAAAGGCAGAATGTTCTATGTGATGAGATGATTGATGAAGCTAAAACTCTTGCTTCTTGCACATTTGAAGAAAATACAAGATGGGGTAAAGAAGTAAGTATCATCCTATTACTACTAGTCCATATATATTTTTAGGGAGGTTATATAAGCAGATTGAACTGAATTAAGACGGTTAAAATGAGTTGAGTTAAGAGAATAAATAAACAAGTCATTAACTCATTCAAGATTAAAATGAGCCGAGTCAAGATGGAGTAAATAATGAAATATAATCGAACCTGATAACTCTTTTTATGTTTAATTATATCAAACAGAACTAACAAAACTCTTTTTTCTTTATTATGGTCATATATAACACATATCAAATAATAATTAAAAGAAAATGCTGTTTAGCCCAATTTTTGGATTGAGTGTGTCAAAAGAGCTAAATTGGTTGAACGAGTCCTTAGACAACCCAAACTTGGACGGATTAGATGTGTCATATATTCATGACCTTGTTTTGACACTTCTATTAATACTTTTATATTTGCGTCTGTTAAATTATGTGATTATTTCATCTAAAAGCTTAAATTGTTGTTTCAGATAGGGTACTCATACAACAGTTTACTAGAGAGCTCATACACAGGCTATCTCTTGCATTCTAAGGGGTGGAAATCAGTATATCTTTATCCAAAGAGGCCATGCTTTCTTGGTTGTAGCACCATTGATATGAAGGATGCTTTGGTCCAACTCATGAAGTGGGCTTCTGGGCTAGTACAAGTTGGGCTTTCAAAATACAGCCCATTCACTTATGGGCTCATGTCAAAAATGCCTTTAGTCCAAAATATGTGTTATGGATACTTCATGTTCTCACATTTTCTCTCCATTCCTTGCTTCCTTTATGGCATTGTTCCACCTTTGTGCTTCTTGAGTGGTACTCCAGTGTTTCCCAAGGTAAAAACTTAATTTTATCACTTATATATAAGTATCTTTTCAAGTATAATATCATTAAGAGTATGTTTAAAAATTCCGGTTTTGCAAGTCGAAATGGACATATGAGCGATTGATTACAAGAAGCGATTGATTACAAGAGAAAGAAAGATCAATCTCCAAAATGCTTGATGGGAATTTCCTTAAACTATAGTGGTGATTAATGAAATTGCTAGTTTATTTTTTGTTTAACCATCTGGTATCTGAAACTTATTGGTTTGGTTTAAGTCAGATCATGTCACATAGGGCCCGTTAAGGAGAAAGCGCTCCCTATAAGAAAATTTTACATTCTCAGGATTCGAATTAGTGATCTTTGATTAAAATGAATTTCATCTATCCCACCCCATCCTTGGTGATGATATACTAATTGGAAATTAAATCAGAATTAGTGTCAGCCGTGTGAGACACAAAATAATTATTTTTTGAAAAATTCATGTACATGACTCATTCAATTGTCTTTATTTATTTACAGGTGACAAGCCCATGGTTTGCACTATTCACAACCATATTCTTATCATCTTTGGCTCAACATTTATATGAAGTCATGTCTAGTGGTGGAAACTTAAGGACATGGTGGAATGAACAAAGAATTTGGATAATAAAAACAGTCACAGCTTGCTTATTTGGATGCTTAGATGTTTTAATGAAGTGGCTGGGTGTTGCAAAGGCAAATTTCAGGTTAACAAACAAAGCTATAGATGAAGAAAAATTAAGGAAATATGAAAAGGGTAAATTTGATTTCCAAGGTGCTAAGTTGTTTATGGTTCCTTTGACATTTTTAGTGGTGTTTAATGTGGTATGTTTCATATTTGGAATGAAAAGATTGGTATTAGAGAGGAACTTTGAGGAGATGTTTGGACAAGGTTTCCTTTCTTTTTATGTTTTGGTTCTTAGTTATCCTATATTAGAGGGTTTAGTAGTATCAAAGAAAGACAAGTAAAATATGTTTTCTTGGTTATATACAAGAAAGCAAATTTGTGTATATCATGTATAAATAATGTTGGTACAATAATACAAATGTTTATGCTTTCAATTTATTGCATTATTAACTCATGTACATCCGACCTTTCATCTTGATTCATAATAAAGAAAAACAGGAATTAAAGGCACATAATTCTTGATTTTTTTAGAATTTTGAAGGACATCGATCTTTTGTTTTGTAGAAGTATATCTCTCTTTTTAATTTCCATAAAGAGAAAAAATATAGTCCACTTGGATGGAAGGGGAGACCATATTTTATTTTACCTGTGCCAAAAACTGTCTCCTTTTCTCTTTCGAGAAAATGCCTCCTCTCTTTTTTTTCCGAAAGGTAACTTGTCTTTATTTTTTCTTATTCAAAATTACAAATTCTACTATTAAAAAGATTACCTTTAAATATTGTCGGAGTGGTGATCTGGTTGTGTGTAATTTTTATTTTTTTTACGTAATGTCAAAGTTAATAGGCTCTATTGGACGAGAGGGAGTTGCTCGGATGGTAAGCATCCCTCACTTCCAACCCGAAGGTTACGAGTTCGAGTCACCAAGGGAGCAAAAGGGGTGGGACCTCCTAGGGAAGGTAAAATAATAATAATAAAAAAAATAGGCTCTATTGATGAATATGTCCAGTCTTAGCCCACTAATATCTTTCTCTTTGGGAAATAATAGATCAATCATCATGTGACATGTTTATATATGTATAACTAACCATTATTTGGCCAAATTTCAATATTGCTCCGATTAATATAGGTTTGTGTTGAGTAGGACTTGTAAAGGGAAAAGATTTTCTAGTTTTTAGGAATCGAGTTCGAGATCTTTGGAAAAGAAAAAGGAATATAATCTCCTTCATCCCAAAATACTCCTTGATGGTGAATTTTAACTTTAAAGTATCTTGTTCATGTCTGAAATAATTTAAGCATTATATGTATTTCTTAAGTATTTCAACTTATAATAGGTATTAATCCTCTCTAGAGTTTGAATTCGTACAAGACAATATGATCATAAGAAGCTAATTATTTCTAGCTAAATTACAACATTCGATATTATTTGTATATAAAATTCTTTTATTTGAATCTTTAGGAGCTAAAAATACTTATACTCCTTGTTTGGATGGTTGTTGCCCGTTGTATTGTATTGTTAGTCTAAATACAAAGTTTGTTTTGATTGTTACTTAAATTCTATTGTATCGTATTGATGGCTTAAATTATGGAGATGTGATATTATGTAAATTTATCCAAACTTTGTATTCATTAAAACAATATAGTACGAAATAATATAATACAATATATTATGAAACAATACATAAGGTTTCAACTCATGTAGTGTCCAAATCCAATTCAATCATCCATCATTCCCTTATAAATCAACACAAAAGCTTCAACAACTTTTTAACCCCTTCATCAATAGCTTTCTCCCCTTTGAATTTTATCTTTTCACTCAATTCCATTGCCTTTAAACTAACTTGTTTCCTAGTCTTATCCTCTACCACCCTCTTTATTCCTTTTGCCACCTCTTCTTTCATTATTTCCCCATTTTCACCTCTCAAAATCTCCACCCCTATGCCAAGTTCCTCCACTAATCTTGAATTCAATGGTTGATCATGATTCATAGGCATGGCTATTATTGGTATGCCAAAACTCATGCTTTCTAACATCGAATTCCATCCACAATGAGTAACGAAACCTCCAATGCTTGAATGGTTCAAAATTTGACTTTGTGGTACCCATCCTTCAATAACCATCCCTTTTCCCTTTGTACTTTCAAGAAAACCTTGTGGAACCATTTTTTCTATTGTAGTGTTCACCCCTTTTGAAAATTTGATTGTCCAAATAAAGCTAACTTTGCTTAGCTCAAGCCCTTTTGCTATCTCTTCAATTTCTTGCTTTGACAAGAACACTTCACTTCCAAATGATACATAAACACATGATAAACAATCCTTCTTATCTAGCCATGATTGAATTGTCCCCCAATTCTCCTCCTCACCTATGGTCGCCTCGCGAATAAGTGGTCCAATTGGTATCAACTCCTTCTTTCCTATGGTAGAAACATAATCTATATACTTCCCCTCAATCTCCCTACAAGTGTTCAACAAAACAATATTGTGAGATTGTTCAAAGGATTTAAGTACCACGTATGCAAAGGCTTTCTCATCGCGTGGTTTTATTGGTTTTATATCTAATTTCTTGATCTCATAGTCATGAAGATACAATGAAGAAAAAGGCAAAGATGTAAGGTTTGAAGTCCCATGAAGAAATTGGTGGTAAAGGTAGGCAAGACCAGAAGTTGAAGAAACATAAAACATAATAGCATGAATATTGCATGATGAAGCCATAGTTGCTACCCATGGTTGGAACCCATCATATATAATCAAGTTAGGTTTTAGGGTTTCAATTATGCTTGGAAATTTGGAAGAAGCCATTTGAAAGGCTTGAATAAGAGTGGAATTAAGATGGGGAGGGAGGTCATTAGTTGTATGGTAATGAGGAGGTAACTCATGCAAATAAGGCAAGTGAAATTCAACAAGTTGTATGGAGAGATTATAATTAGTTGAGTTTTTATCTAGGGTTTCCTTGATAGATTTGAGAATAATTGGTGTAGAAAGAAAATATATGTGAAAATTCATTTTTGATAATTTCTTGGCTAGTGCCAAAAAGGGATTTACATGGCCAAAACCTAACCATGGAAATAGTAGGATACTAGGACTATTTCCCTTAGTTCTCTCCATGAATGAAATAATTATTGAAATTATTCATAGTTTTATAGGGTAGGAAAAGTTTAGCTATGTGGTCTTTTCAAACCACCTCTGGATTTGAGAGAAATTTACTTTGACCATTTAATTATATAGAAATATAAATACCACTTAACAATTTTCAAGTGAATTTGAGAATGATTTGATGAATTTTCTCTTTAATGTTTGATGTTCACGACTCGATTGACATGTAACGTGAACAAAAAAAAATTCAATTGAAAGAATTCAAAGTGAAAAATTTAAAAGAATTTAACTTGTATATATTGATATTCCAAAAAAAATATATACTATATATAGCTATGCTTAGACTCATGACACTTTTATGTTTTTTTTTGTAAAGATACTTTTACGTTGTCAATATATAAAAGTTAACTAAAAAAATAAATACAGTATATTCAGGGTGTCCAAGCGGATATCCTTCGTAAAAAAATTATACCGTATATACAAGTAAAATGATACGTTAAATGATTAAATAACATATTTTGAAGGCCCTTGAAACAATGAAGTATTGTAGCCTAGTGATTTCTGATGCGCAAGGAAAGTTCATGACTCTGTCACTATCTTCAATAAAAATTGTCTCATAAAAAATAAGTGGACCAAATCTATTTCTTTTTTCTTTTTTAACCTAATCGTCCAGACCAAAAATGATTGAAGTACTTGTGTAATGCTAAGCCACAAGCAAATTTAAAGATAAGATATGGTGAATCCTTTTGGATTTTGATAGATATATAACGTTGTACTAAAATGAAACCTTACAAAAATGCTACAATTCTAAGTGAAAAGCCAATCAGAGACTAGAAAATCAACACCTACAGTAAGATATTAGATGAAAGTATGATATTTTGTGACTAGTGTCATTACTACATGCGGTGAGGGGTGATCAGTTAAACATCGTTTGTCAAAAAATTATATTTTTTATACGTATATTAAATCTTGAATATTTTTAACGATTTTTTTTATTTTATCACTATTTATAACGTACGCGGTACGACGTACATACAAAATTTTAATTTATCGTCATCAGAAAATATCCGTGGTCGTCACTGAGTAGGTAGTTTTTAACATTATATAATATGACCTTTTATGGAAAAATTATAAAATTAATCAAAATTTCTAACTTATTTATTGAAAACAGTTCCAGTTTAAAATAATTATTAAAAAGAAGAATATTTTATTTATATAACAAATGTATTCTAATCTAGTTCCTAATTTTTTTCAACTAATAACCACATTTCGGGACTAAAATTAAAACAAAAAATAAGACTCACGTTCTCATATCCCCCCCATGTTTCATTGTTAAATCATAAAAATCTTTCAAAAAAATTTGTTTGTTTTGTATTCCAAAAATATGTTTATGTTCAAAGTTGAATATATAGAAGATCAGCAGCTAAATTGTATTCTAAATTATTTTGTATTCCAATCATCTAACGTAAAAACAAATCAAAATCATTCAACCATGGACTATTTGTATCTCAAACAGATTACAAAGTAAAAATATATTTCGAACCTCAATTATATTCCAAAGTGTATTATATTAAATTAAATATACAATTTGTATAACGTCATCTAAAATGTATTCTATGCAAATGTGTATTCGAAACTTTCTACATACAAATTCATATCCATTCAACAATTCAATTTTGTATCAAAATCAAAATGTATTGGAAATAAACCTTTCAATTGCTATTTCCAAAACAATTTGAATACGAAATAAACCTTTCAGTTTCTGTGTTCAATATAAATTGTATATGAAATAAACTTTCAATTTTTGTATTCAAAATAAATTGCAAAAAAGTTGATCAATCAACTTAAGAACCACTTTTTTTGGTCTCCTAATCTTTTTTAACGAAGTAATGAGAATTTTCAATACTAATATTACCTAATTTGAAAGGTTTTCTCCCCTGATTTTCTTTAATTTGTTATTTCTTAGTTGTATTCTGTTAAGTTAAACCAAATAAAAAGTACATAATTCAACCCATAGCAAACTAAAGTATAACTGTTTATTGTAAATATTGAAAATGTAGCTAATGACCCTATTTAATGCTAAAAGTTCGTTGTTTGAAAATTTTCCCTAATTTTTTTTTTAAAAAAGTGGTTTATATATATATATAAGTGAAATTATACGCTAAATGGTTAAATAACATATTTGAACGCCCTTGAAGGAAGGAAAGTTCAAGTTTTAGGTGGCCACGAGTTCAAACCTCACTTGTTGGCGCGCTTAAGCCTTTTTTCCTTCTTCATTTATTTTTAGACATGAACCTTAAAGTAAATTTTGTAGTACACTTATTGGTCCAAAATATAAATACTTGTATAATTTTTGGAAGCCCTTCATAAAATTTCTGATTCCACTACGATCTTTTGAGGAGTCGCATTCTTCCAGACCAAAAATGATTAAAGTACTTTTGTGTGCTAAACCACAGGCAAATTTATTAAAGAATAGATACTAAAAATTAAAATGAAACCTTATAAACATACTACAAATAAGTGTTAATTATATTGATGTGATGTGCGTACTAATTTAATGAAGATGTTTTGTGAAAGTATAATATTTTGTGACTAGCTGCATTACTACATGCAATCAAGGGTGGTCAGTTGAACATTGTTTGTCGAAAAATTATATTTTTTATATAGAAAAGTATATGAAGTATATATTAAATTTTGAATATTCTTAACGAATTTTTTTATTTTTCCACTATTTATAACGTACTACTTATAAAATTTAAATTTGTTGTTATCAGAAAATATTCGTGGTCACTAAGTATCATAAAATTTAAACTTATGGCTACATTTTACCAGCCCATTTCAAACCAAATCATTATATGTAGCTGCCTACCTCAGAAAGGATGGATCCAAGTCCATCTAGGTACTTCTTTTTTTTCTTTTCTTTTTTCATATAATCATTCAAAAATAACTTAATTGTGCTCTATAGTTATAATTTGTTAATTACGATTTGTAACTACATGTTAGAGGGAGAAGAGAGGCGAGCGAGAGAAGACAGAGAGACGAATTGTATATGTATATCTATCGAATTATATATGTATATATGTCAGATAATTGTATATATAACTGTTATACAGATGTATTTGTATATCTGGCGAGCGAGACTGGGAGAGGGAGAAGAGAAACAAGCGAGATTGGGAGAGCGGAGGCGTATCCAGGATTTTGTGATGATGGGTGTACCATTACAAAAAGGTGGATCTAAGATATAAATTTGATCGGTTTAACATTTAGGTTTTTATCACTGAAAACCATTAAAATTTTAAAATTGTAGGTCCAAAATTATTTTTACCTATCCAAACCACTTAGAGAGGCGTTGCCCAATTTTAGAAAGAAAAATAAAACAAGATAAATAAAAGATTCAAATTTCTAGCATCACTAGAGGTGCACTCAATCATTATCACACGACATTATATGGTACTTCAAATGTGGGTTTACACATCTATATTTAAATATTTTAAAAAAAATATAACACTACTATATATGATTTTAGGAGGGGCGCATAGGTTCACGTGAACCCGATGACCCCCTCCTAGATACGCCTCCTGGTGACAAAAGCTGGGTTTTTTTCGAGGAAAGATCTTTGGAAAAACACGTGTTTTTATTTAGTGCGCACCTCCATTACTGTTGTAGGTACTTTTCATTTGGCATATGTCAAGACTTTGATAGCTGTAAATACAAACTATTCTCCGTTTATTTTTCCTTGTCCATTATGTTAAAAATAACATAAAATATATTAGTACTGGCAAGATTTTCAATCTGTGCATGAAATAGTGCAACTGCTGCAAAATGATTAGTTGCCTACTGTGGATGCAAAGAGAACCAACATGGCTACAGATAGTAACAATGTAAATATCAACTAGATATTCCTCATATTGCACTGTTGATATATAAATAGTGTTTGTTCAAACGTTTAAAATTGCCGGCTAAAGGAAAAAACAAAGATGAATGCTAAAAAGGGTTGGGAAAGTTCAACCGTAAATAGAACAACAAGACATCGTAAAACTGCAGGAAAACTATGACATCGCGAACCCGTTGCAACAAAAATGCACTTCCCTTCTTAATTGTTGAAAGTAGATAAAATATTCCATGTATATTTTCTTTTATATGACATAGTATTTGACTGGAAATAGAGTTTAAGATAAAAGCTGACTTTCATTGGAGTATTTTTCTAAAATAAAATTTACATAGTTAAAAATCATATAAAAAGTATATATTACTAACTCGCAATAGTTAATAATTCAAAATACTCTACTTATAAAATATGGTCAAAGAAGAAACTCCTTGACTATTCAAAGAGTAACATATAATATCATATAAAATGAAACACACAGGGCATATTAATGATAGACATGAAAGAAAATACTAAAGCAATAATTGAAAAATTAGGTTCATTGAAATAACAACATATCATAGATTCATAGTTAAAATTGTGTAACGAATTGGATATTCTTGAAGGTTTGTTAAACTTGTATAGGCATGGAATGGTGTCAAACATTTTAAAACGTGTCAAAATAGAAAGAGTGTCATATAAAATGAACAGACAGAGTAATTTTTCGAAAATATATACCTGCAAGCCTCAGGCAATTTCTCAGGGTTAAAAGGCTCAGGACCCATAGTAGAATATAGTGAGTCTCTCCAATTTACTGCTAAACCTTTAGGATTATACAAATCAAAATTGCTATTGTACACCACTCTCTGTGTATAATCGCGATGATAATATTTCTTCTTAACGTCAATATCTTGCTCGAAAAAACCTCATGCTCCTCGTAGCATTTCATCCAGGACTGACATTGGAATACCATGATTGATCACTTGGAAGAATCCCCATGTCTCTGAAGCATCACCAACTTTTTTAACAATCTCTTTGTGCTTGATAGGATCTTTATTGATGTTTTCGAGATCTATTATTGGAAAAACAAAATGTATTTCCTCAAGGCTCGGGAAAGACCCCGAGCCTGAGACCTCTGGATAGATGAATATCCGAGGCACTTGAGTAATTCCAGCATCAACAAGGCCTTTAACACCGGCTTTCGTGTCATCAAAGGCTTTTAGTTCTCTGTTTTTATCATAGTTAGATGAGGATGTGACTTGAATTTGTTGTACCATCTTGTGCAGGGACGGAATCAAAAATTTCACTTATGAAATTCAAATCTCTTTTGAACTATGAAATCCTATGTATATTTGATGCAAGTTTTATAAAAGTTTAGAAAGATGATAAGAATGAGATTCATTTCAAACAAATTAATTAACAGCCACTTGTTTAGAGTTTTTTTTTTTTATAATAAGCAGCAAATATTTCAGTTAAATGCTAGTGGTGCAGTGAGTTATATTATTTAAAATTTTAAATGGTGGCTTTCACGCGTATAAGCAATAATTTATAAAGTCTGCGCTTACCATGTATATTGTTGTTGAAAATAATATCACATAAATATAAAATATCATGGTAAGAGAGAAGTATTGAAAACACTTTTAAATTTGGCGTAAATTATATATTAGTTTTGTTCTCAAACTATTAACAGTCTTAAAAATGCTCATTTACTTGACTAACTAAACTTAGATACACTCTTGATACACCTCCGATCTGCCACATGACATACAAGTGGTCTCAAATTCTTGTCGAAGCATGAGTCTCTTAATAAAAGTCGAGAGAAGTCTTGATAACACTACTAAACTTAGTGAATATTTAGGGGTGTATTTCAGTCATGTTGTAAGATCGGAGGTGTATTTAAGTTTAGTTAGTCAAGTAAATAAGTGTTTTTAAGGCTATTAATAGTTCAAGAATGAAACTAATAATCTGCGCCGAGTTTAGGTGTATTTTCACTACTTTTCTCTAATAATAATATATGTTTTTAGTTTATCTGTTTATAATTGTGATTTCAACAATAATTTTGTCCATGGTTGAACTTTTTTATTATTGTTTTATAAAGGGTAATATGGACTTTATATATAAGATAGTGAAATATTATTGTTTTATTGTGCAAGCGGCATATGAAGTATTCAAGAAAAATGTAGAGAAAGCCAATAGTGTTGAAGGATCCGTCAGAATGGATCGACCTCCTTACATTGAGGTCCCTCCGTTCACTTTTACTTATTTCGTTTTTTGATATTATTATAAATAAAGGTTTTATAAAATCCGATTTTTCAATCTCAATTCACTAAAAAATAAGGTATGGGGAGAAATAGATTTTTACAAGACTAGGAATAACCGTTGGATATATTTTCTTTTCTTATTGATTTAATTAAAATATTTGCAGAAATAGTCACCGAATAGTTTTTAGTAGAAAATTTAAATGAAAAAATTGTAATTTTTTAGTAGTGCGAGAGTCAAACTGTATAGACTTTAACAAATATTTAAAGATATTTTTTTCAATAATATTAATACAACGAGAATTGTAACTTATAGTATTTTTCATTTAATTTTTTTGATTTGTTAACACTTAACACCGATGTAAGAAAATTTTAGGGTTACAAAATGTAATTAAGGTGAGATTAACAATAATAATCAAATATTTATGAGGTGCAGGTGATACAAGATAATAAGGAAAGCAAATTGCCACAATTAGTTTATATGTCACGTGAGAGGAGACCATCGAGCCCTCATCGTTTCAAGGCTGGAGCCTTAAATGCTCTTGTAAGTAATATTTTCTCCTACTTAAAGGTTTTGTTTTTTGGATTTTATCCTGTGCACAAAATATTTCGCGTTCACTTAATATTCGATCATTAAAATTGTAATTTGGAAGAAAAGTTTTTATAGCATAAAGGGGTTGAGTTTACATTTCATCAACTTTAACACTAGTTTTCTAGTGTATCAAGATTAATCACAAATAGTTTTTTTTTTTAAAAAGAGTCTAGGAAATGGGAATATAATTTTTATATTATCATGTCATCTAATAAAGTCAATCACACGTAAATTTTTATTGTAGAGATATATAAAGATTGGTAAGCTGCAAAACATACTAATTAACAATGTGATGACATGATCTTTTAATCAGAGGTTTTAGTTTTGAATCAGCCCGAGAACCTTACCCGTTAAATGAAACATACACAACATGAATTCAAATTATTTTGACCAGCAATTACGGAGCCACCTTATAGTTAGGGGTTCATCGAACCCTCTTTGGCGGAAAATCATATTATTTATACATGGTTAAGGTTTTATTTTAAAAAAAATATACTAGACTGGTTTTAAGAGTCGCCACTTAATTTTAAAGTAAAAAATTAAGAAAACTATTTTTTTCCAAAAGATTAAAAACATAAAATCTAATGAAAAATAATTAAGGGGTTCGGGGTTCATATTAGCATTTCGAGAAGGGTTTGAAAGCACCCGAAATGCCCGCTAACACGCGGTTATTCGGTAATTAACTATAAGGCTAAATTTATTTGACTTAATTTTGAATTGAATAATTTTTATAATTAGGACCGAGAAAGGGGAAATATTAAGATTTTATCTAAGTGAAATATTTGGTAAACTTATTTATTTATTTAAGTAAAAGATGAATAATTTAGTTAAGTAATTAATTCAAAACGGGTGTCTTTTGGGGATTTTGATTTTTTAAAACCTTAAGATTAAGTAGCAGGTATTGATAAGCAAATAAACACAATAAAGGCAAAGAGGGAAAGAGACTTGGGCCCAAATCCGATTTTCCTGTCCACCTGAGCCAGTATTTGGGCCCATTTTCGTTTTGGACCTTTGGCGGCCTATTTAAATCACTTGTACATGTGGCCTAGTCTAACAAAAATAGATATCTTTCTTTTGGGCCTTAGGCCCAAAAATATAATTTTTTGAATTAAAACTGGGCCTTTGGCCCAATCTTTTCAATTTCTCGATCTGCTGTGCATTCTTTCAACTCCGGGACCTGTTCGTCGGTCTTGACGGTTGGATGACTCGATGGGAAAGAGTTTGAGCCTTTATGGCTCTCCCGAAGTGCTAAGGTTATTTATTTAGCTACAAATATTTCTTCAAATGAGTTATTCTGGCTAAAAGGTTATTCTTACCACGATAAATTTGAATTTGTGGCAAAAAAAATTAATTGGTTACGAAATTTTGCGGTAGCATAAATTCTATGGCTATTTCATTTATCTATTGTCACGTCTTTTTATAGCTTGAAGTAAAATTATTTATTTTGCTACGATATTTTATTTCAAATAAATTATTATGGCTAAAGAGTTACTATTGATACAATTATTTTTATTGCGCAGGAAAAAAGTTATAATTAGCTACAAAATTTTATTGTAGCAATAAAATTGTAGTTATTTAGATAAATATTGCCACTATTGTTAGCAATTATAGCAAATACAAGGATTTAGCTTTGTCAACTTAATATTCGTAGCTAAGTAATTTGATAAATTTTTAGATAGCCACGAAATTTAAATTTTTATGGCTACTACAGTACTACTAGGTAACAACTACAATTTTCAAATTCATAGCTTAGATTTTGTAGCAATAAGTATACTTTCTGCAGGTTGAGGGAGATAAGCTTAGGGGATTGGCTAAGGATAACAAAAAGACCAGAAGAGGAAACTATGAATACTCACAACAAAAGTCGAACGGTATAATTCGCTCACAGTTTCAGCAGAGATCTACAGCCCCGGCACCTTCATCAGCTAGTGATCCATCCCCAGGTTCTGAGAGGATCAGAATAGTAGGGGATCAGCTCTAAGTCTCGGGGGGTGGGGGTGGGGGCTTCAAGTTACATGACTTTCCTTACTTGTCCAAAGTGTGGTAAGAATCGTCCAGACGAGTGTCTTGCAGGCAAGGAAGGGTGCTTTGGGTGTGGTTAGTCTGGCCATAGGTTGAAGAATTGCCCTTCTGCCAGGCAGGTGCAAGGAGGTAACAATAATAAGGCTCAGTCTACAACTCCAGCAGTACCAGCAGGTCGCCCAACTCAGCAAGGTGCTTCGTTTGGAACAGGTGGCGGTCAGCGCAAGAACAGGTTGTATGCTCTCCAGGCTCGCCAGGACCAGGAAGATTCTCCGATTCTTATTTTTCTCACAAACTGTTTTCTTACACTGTATATGTGGATTACTCTCTTGGTCAATATTGATTCTCACTATTTTTCAGTGTGTTTTGAAGTGAAAGAACTCCTTGGAAAAAAATTAAAGCCCAAGTACATAAAAGAAAATGGACTACATAAAGTTTCCATCACATATTGGTCCTTTGGCCTCAAGCAAAATATTGGCAGCCAAGTCTTCTATGCAAATAGGCTTATGCCTATATATGGGTATAGACCTCAGAAATGGTAGTTATGGAGCTAGTTAGGCAAAAGATATTAATGACTTTGAATCACAAAAATATTTTAAAATATAGCATATATGACCACGTGAGTTTGTTTTCTCAAACAATAGTCTAATTATTTAGACATAATACATAAATAAAGCATTTTTAATTGGCTTCAGCTGACATCTATGCTTTTCAACTTTAGTTGTGCATAAGTAAACGCTTAAACTTATATAAAATTGAACAAGTAAACCTACGTGGCATAACACGCGTAGGACACAAAATTGTCATGTAAGATGCCACACATAGGACGAATGTGTCTATTTGTTCAATTTTATACAAGTTTAAGTATCTACTTGTGTCATCTTTAGTTAGAGGGCATAGATGTAAGTTAAGGTCAAGTTAAAAGGGTATATTTGTGTGTGCCAATAATTATTGAATATGAAATTGTCAAATAGTGATAGACTGAACTGAATTTAGAAAAGAAATAGATGGAAGTCCAGTATCCTTTTTATTGACAATCATTTATTTTATGAACATAAACAGGTCATGTTTCACCATCTTATCTTAAGATACATCAAAAGTTTAACTCTCAGTTTTCATCATAAACTCAATTGTTACATCACTATGATTAGATCTTGTAATGCAACAGTGCAGAAGTTCCATCTAGACCCTTTTTACGGTAATAATTAACGTATTTGTTCACTGTGGTTGAGCGATATTTTGGAGGATTATCTTCCGATAGCAATTCAGTAATCGGTCCATAAAGCTTGGAAGATGGCATTGGACCTGTGTAGAAGAAGCAAGCAACAGATATTCTTGATCCAACTTTATTTGTCAATACTCTGTGTTCAACACTTACGTACTTGTCATTTGATATGAGCTGAAACAAAAGCAGTAACAATTAGCACAAGTAATCTGTACCAAAATTAATTAATATTCAGAAAGGAAAACAATACTAGCCTGTAGAAGATCTCCAATGTTCACAACAATAGCACCAGGCATAGGAGGAACATCAATCCACTGATTCTGGTGAAGCACTTGAAGTCCTCCGATATGATCTTGTAGAAGCACGGTGATAAAACTGCTGTCAGAATGCCTACTGGTTCCCATGGTGAGTTCTGGCTGAGGACATGCTGGATAGTAATGGCCCAAAACAGCGAGCCCCTCAGCGCAACTGATATCATTGAGATGAGATGGATTGAGACCTAGACCCTCGGACAATAATTCAAACACGGTTTTTCCCAATTTCATGATATGATCAGAGAACTCCATTAGTATTTCCCTGCAGAAATTTCATTAAACTCGTGAAACTGACAGAAAATCCACCAAAATTATTGTAACAACAGGACATACCTACATGCTGTTGGAAATTCTTCTGGACTAGGAGGATTAGGAGCCATCATACAGAAAAGTGTGTCTCTCCAATTTGCAGCTGGAACAGAAGGGCTAAACAAATCAAAATTGCAAGAATGAACCACCTTTTTCGTCATATCTCGAGTGTAATACTGATTCTTAACCTCAATATCTTGCTCAAAAAACTTTCGTGTTCCTTGTAACATTTCTTCCAGGACAGATACTGGAATGCCATGATTAACCACTTGGAAGAAACCCCATGACTCTGACGCATCTCGAACTTTGTCCACAATCTCTTTATGCTTGATTGGATCCTTACCAATGCCTTCAAGGTCTATCACTGGAAAAATGAACTCTACTGTTTCACATGTATCCGACGACTCCGGTCTGTCTTTTGGTGGTAGCATGAATATTCGAGGCACCTTAGTGATTCCAGCATCAACAAGCCCTTTGATACCTGTCTTTGTATCATCAAAGGCTTTTAATTCACTCATTTTGTCACAACTTTTCTGAATTGTGGTCTGAAAATCATCGGTGCTAGAGATTGCCATCTTCTTTGCTAGAGTATTAATTAGAATACCTGAGGTTCTTAGAATCTCATAAGCTGCACGGGATACTAAAAGTGCTACTCACTATGCAAAACATATACTTGTCCCAATTTATATGACTTATTTTCCTTTTTAGTCAGTTTTAAAAAGAATGACACATTTTCATATTAAGTAACAATTTCACTATAAAATATCTATTTTACCCTTAATGAAATGATTTACAGCTACACAAATTTTTATCATTTATTTTGGATCACAAGTTTTAAAAGTCTTCCTTTCTTTCTTAAACTTCGTACCGAGTCAAACTACCTCACATAAAATGAAACGGAGAGAGTATAATCTTCCCCATCTAGCAATAAATAGAGGCTGTAGACTCGGAAATAGTCAAGATATAATTTAAAGGGCTAATTAATTTTTACAGCAAAATTGAACTACTTGTGTGTGCTAAACCACAGGCAAAATTTAAAGATGAGATATGGTGGATCCTTTTGGATTTTGACAGATATAATATTGGTGTGATGTGCGTACTAATTAAATGAAGATATTATCATTTGGTAGCCAATCAGAGACTAGAAAAACAACACCTAAAAGTAGTACTCACTATGCAAAACATATATAATCTTGGCATAATACATAAATATAACCATTAACTTGACGTTCGCCAACAATTATGACCTTAACTTTGGGTGTGCACAAGTAGACACTTATAAAACTTGTATAAAATTGAACAAATAGACACATTCGTCCTACATGACAATTTTGTGTCATGTGTGGCATTCTACGTGTATTATGTCATGTAGAATATGTGTGTCTGCTTGTTCAATTTTATACAAGTTTAAGTGTCTACTTGTGCATACTCAAAGTTGAAGGGCATAGTTATCCGCTAAAATCAAATTAAGGATCATATTTATGTATTATGCCTATGATCTTCCCCATCCGACAATAAATAGAGGTTGTAGACTAGGAAATAGTCATGATATAATTTAAAGGGCTAACTAATTTTTACGGCAATTAAGAAGATTTGTCAAACTGAGGACCACAGAGGAAGAGAAAATTTAGATATCTCTTGTTACCACATAATGATTAGAGTTGATTTGTCAAGGAGCTACTAACTTAGACTCCTGGATATTTGGGACAGTGAATTAAGGGTGATAAAAAAGTTTCAAAATTAAATGTAGATGACTCAAGTCTTAATTATTGAGTAGGGGTGACAACTTTTAAATTAAAGATAAAGGGAATGAATTTCTCATCCCCAAGTTTTTTATTTTACACTTTAGCCCATTTTATATAAAACATTAATAATAAAAAATGGAGGAAAAAAATGACACCAACGACTCACAATTCCTTTTTTCCTTTTTCTCTCTCTTACCTATTCTTCCATTGTTGTTGCTCTTCTTCTTCTTCTTTTTCATCATCATTCTTCTTCTTCTTTATGTTCATTATCATCATCTTCTTCTTCTTGCTCATCTTCTTCTTATTTTATTGTTTGTCGTAACTGTTAGTAATGCAGTTATCAGATCAAATATTCTTATTTCACTGGGCATTACTTCATAAGTGATTTTGATAAATAAATTAATGATTTTTAATCTAATTTTTCATTTGGATATTTTGAGTGTTTCTTCAATAATTTACAATCGCGTATCCAACAGGTAAGTCATCTAGTGCAACAGATGACTTACCTATTGGATACATATTACAATACCAGGCCAAGCTGGGACAGAACCAGAAGTTTGTCCCAACAGATAAGTCATTTATTGCAACAGACGAGTCATCTGTTGCACCAGATGACTTATTCGTTGGATACATATTACAGTACCAGATCAAGTTGGGACAGAACCAGAAGTTTGTCCCAACAGATTAGTCATTAATTACAACAGATGAGTCATTTGATACACCAAATGACTCATATGTTGCATCAGATGACTTACATGTTGGATACATGTTATAGTACCAGGCCAAACTGGGACAAAACCAAAAGTTTGTCCAAACATGTAAGTTATATACTGCAACATATGAGTTACCTATTGCAATAAGTGACTCATCTGTTACAACAATTGACTTACATGTTGAATAGGCTTCTGGTTTTGGACATGTATCCAACAAGTGAGTCACCAGTTGCAATAAGTGAGTCATATGTTGCAATGGATGACCTACTTGTTGCAACAAATCACTGACTTGTTGGAACAATAATTGTGCATATGATTTTTTAATTGTATATAGTCACTCAACTTTACTATACAATCATTATTAAATAGTTTTAATAAATTATTTTAGATACCATTATTGGAAGAATCAATAATAATAGTTGTTGACTGTTATGATGAATGAATCGAGAAGAACAATCTTGTATCTCATTTTTATAATGCAGCGAAAGCGTACAAAGAGTTGAGTTCTATGACCATTTCAATCAAATAAGCGATATGGTACCCAAGACAGTCGAAAATCTCGAATCAGTTGAATTTCATAGATGGAGCATGGCATTTTTCCCGATAAATAGGTACAATTTTATATATTGAGTATCTTGTTTGATTTTATTATAATTATATATCTTATTAAGTTATTTTTTGTATAGGTAAAATATTATGACGTCAAACATTGCTAAATCCGTGAATGCAATATTTGAAGTTGAAAGAGAATTTCATATATCGTCGCTTTATTTGACGAAATAAATATGATATTTGAAAATTATTTCACGAGAGACGTATGGAGTTGGTCAACTCATGAAACAAACTTGTTTCTTCAATGTGTAAAAATATTGACCCAAGCCGGAAACAAACTTGTCTCCTCCTTATGTTGACCCAACAAACCGGGAAGAAGGCGAACGAAAAGGAGGCGTGGAGTCAGGGAATCATTTCCAACAAGAAAAAATAAGTGTTCAATATGTAAAAATATTGGCCACAAGAGAACTACGTGCCTGGTTCAAAATGCTATATAATTATTGTAATAGTGAAATAACTTTATTGTTTACTTAGTTATGAATCTGATAATTTTAATTCATTTTTGTTGATTAAGTATGTTCATATTTATTATATAAAATATATGAGTTATGCTCATCCGATCTGTTGCAATAGATAACACATTTGTTGAAAATAATCAAATAAACATAATTATCTGTTGCAACAAATATAGAAATCTATTACAATAAATGTCTAAACATGTATTATTTGTTGTAATAGATGATCCATCCATTAAAAATAATCAAGTATATATGCCTATTTGTTGCAGCAGATGAACATCAGTTGCAACATATGAGTATATATGCTTGATCATTTTCAATCGATTATATATATAATTGATATGAAATGCTTCATTAGTTCATGATTAGTGATAAATGAAGTTAATTAATTATAATTACATTTGAATTAATAAGTTCAATTACATTTTCAATGCATTATAGAGTAATTACATGATCAACCAATTGTATTTGTCTTAAATAAAGTGATTAATTGATTAATTTGATATGAAATATTTCATTAACCCATAGTTAGTAATAAATAAAGTTATTTAATTATAATTGTCTTTCAATTTATAAGTTCAATTACAATCTCAATACATTATAGAGTAATTACATGATCAACTAACTGTATTTGTCTTAAATAAAATGATCAATTGATTAATTTGATATGAATTGCTGCATTAATTCATAATTAGTGATAAATAAAGTTATTTAATTATAATAACTTTCAATTAATAAGTTCAATTACAATCTCAATGCATTATAGAGTCATTACATGATCAACTAAGAGTATTTGATATGAAATGCTTCATTAATCCATAATTAGTGATAAATAAAGTTATTTAATTTTAATTACCTTTCAATTAATAAGTTTAATTACAATCTTATTGCAATATAAAGTAATTACATGATCAACTAACTGCATTGGTCTTAAATAAAGTGATCAATTGATTAATTTGATATGAAAGTGATATTTAAAGTTGTTTAATTATAATTACCTTTCAATTAATAAGTTCAATTACAATCTCAATGCATTATAGAGTAATTAAATGATCAACTAATTGTATTTGTCTTAAATAAAGTGATCAATTGATTAATTTGATTTGAAATGCTTTATTAACCCATAATTAGTGAATGGCTCTGGAAGGGGTGAATCCACCATATATACCACCAACATCATCAACATGTTCACCATCACTTTTAGCACCAGCATCACCAATATCAACACCAATATTAATATCAATACCAACATCTGTTGCAACATCATCAGCATCACAAAAAACAACAGGTGCCTCCTTTTTTATGGCTATTGTTCCAGACAATTCTCTTTTTATCAGATCCATCGTAGGGTCTGATTTTGTGTCAATAATTCCTAGAGTTAAAAAGAATGACATTTACAACTCTTGCTCTATGAGGACAAGTCAGGGATGCACAATCTATAAACACAAGTAATTTAAATTTAAACTAATTCATAAATTATAATAGATAAAATATTTATTGCAATATTTACCTATATATTGTATTACCAACAAATGACCCATCTGTTGCAATAGATGAACCATCTGTTGGAAGAAAGCAAAACAGTAGCAAGCGATTAAATTATTTTTCAACAGATAACCATTTGTTGCAATAGATGGACCAACGAGAGCAAAACAATACCAAACATTGAATTTTCTTCCAACATATTATTCATTTGTTGCAGTAGATAGTCTTTTGTTGGAAGTAAGTAAAACAGAAGCAAACAATTAAGTTTTGTTCTAAGTCATCTGTTGCAATAAATGGGTCATCTGTTTGAAGAAATCAAAAAAATACCAAACATTAAGTTTTCTTCAAATAGATCATCCATCTCTATTGCAATTGACGGGTCATCTGTTGGTCGAAAGCAAAACAACAGCAAATTTTTATGTTTTCTTCCAACAGACGACCCATATATTGAAAGAAAATTAAACGAAAGCAAAACAGATGATTAGTTAATTTAAGTAAAGATTATTCTATAGAATATTGACTATATCATAAGGAGGATTGGAGAGATCAACATAATCCATTTTTGTGTTATTCTTAGCAGACAACCACCTAAGAATCCTTGGTTAAGATAAGATATTGCTTTAAATTCCCAAGCCTAATGGTGTATTCCCAACACATCATCTGTTTGTGGAATGACTTGTTCAGCGAGTTCCTCTAATGGTGTTTGTACTTTAGCTATTCTATTTGATTTATCAAAGATGATTCACTTGTTTTTCTTTTGGAAGTCATTTTATCTACAAATAGCAAAAAATGAAAAATGTTAACAATCAATTTGTGCATCATTAGAAAGTTAAATTAGAGGGGGGCAATTGAAAGTGTTTTTTGGTATATTTCGGCAAGCATGCACCTAAAGGCAATCACCACACAATCATTTAGTACGAACAAGTTAACACACGAATTTAGGCCATGTAGTTATTTATTTATTTAATAAGATCTATAAGGATTATGAGCTCTCTTCTTTCACTATCTCAAATACAATGACAATTGGCAAAGGTATTCACCAAAATCCTTTCGAGTGTCAATACCCAAAGTTAATAAAAGAACGAACCAACAAGATTACCTTACTTGTCTATGATTAACTTTAAAAATAAAATCAAGTGAATCTCAATTATTTAAATTTGTATTCCACATGAATCAAAATTAGAGTAAAATATGCACTAAAATAACCACAAAAAATTGGATCAAAACTCCATCAGAAAATTGACCAAAACATACCAAATCAGTTGTAAAAACTGCACCAAAACAACTTTGAATGGACAAGACAACGGAAACTATATTAGAACTGCACTAAAACAACAAGAACTAAACAAAACTGATATCAAAACAACCACAAAAATTTAACCAAAACTGCATCAAGACAGCAGCAAAAAAATGCACAAATTAGCAGCAAAAACTGCACTAAATCAGCTATCAAAACTGGAAAAAAAATTGCAGCAATATCTACACTAAATCAACAGCCAAAACTTATCAAAACTGCAGCAATATCTACACTAAACCAACAACCTAAACTGACCAAAATTGCACTAAAGCATCTGCTAAAACTACAACAAGCAGCAAATACTATACAAAAGTGATAATAAAAAGGCCCAAGATAACATTTTGATAAACTAAAAAGAATGAAATCAATAAATAAAACTTAAACTAAAAAGCTCTAATTTTTTAACGGAAAACATCTACAACGATTTGTTCATTCCAGTATTTCTTTTTAAAAAATGAACTAAAAACCCCTAATTACTCCAATTTTAGGACAGGATCTTGTAATCCAGCAGTGTAGAATTTCCATCGAAGCCTTTCTTGCGGAAGTAGTCAGTATATTCCTTAACTGTGGTTGCACTATACTTTGGCGGATTACATTCTGATAACAATTCCTTAATTGGTCCATAAATCCTTGGAGAGGGAAATGCACCAGTGCTGAAGAAACATGGCACTGATATTCTTGGACCTACTTTGTTTGACAATACTCTGTGCTCAACACTTATATACTTGTCATTTGATATGAGCTGAAATCAGACAAAGTTAAAGCAAAATTTTATCTCAGTACCAAATCAATATAATTAAGAATGTGAGTCCAATTGTGTGACCGTTTTATCTAACAGTTAGTATTTCTGTTATATTATTGTTCGTATCATTTGTTTTTGTAACCAAAATCGCTCAACCACAGTGTAAGACCACACTAGCTACCTCCATAATAGAGGTGTAGATGGAGCTTCTGCATTGTCGCGATACAAGATCTAATCATAATAATAATAATAATAATCTTATCTATTTTATGCTAGCTATTTGTCGGTTGTATTTTATACTTGTGCAGATTGTACCTTTGAATTTGAAGTGTAGTTTTTGTATTAGTGAGACAATTTTTAACCAAAGGAGACTCCTATGGTAGCTATTCAAAAATCGAAATATATGTTGCTTTAGCAACAACCAAAAAAATTGTCCCAGTATGTAACTATATCTTACGTTTATTGTTTTCTTAATGGATGTGAAATCATGAGCTTAAAGCGACACTTATTTTGTGATGAAGAAAGTGTATTTTACAATGCTCTATACTCTCCTTCTCCAGTACGTAACTATGTGTTAATTGGTGTTTTTTTGACAATCTACTTTCACCAAAGAGATAACTACGATCGAGACAAACATGACATATTTGTAAAAAAAACAGAGTATACTTTATTTGCTCTCATGGGTCCGATCTTTTCAATTTCAGATAGTTAACCAACTGAGCTATTAAAATTTATCCAAACAGTATACTCCAAAACTCATATTAAGCATAAATAAATCATGTGTCACGGTATGTTCAATTTATTTATTATTCATTGAATAAAAGTTCTTGCATTACAATCCCCACATAACTAGAATGTGAACCAAACGAACCCCTACCATTTAGATTTTGTAGTGAGATAGATTTGAAGTTCCATCAAGTCCTTTCTGGCTGAAATAATCATAAAAGTCCTTCAATGTCGTTGCGCGATACTTTGGGGGATTGTTTTCTGATAGTAACTCCTCAATTGGTCCATAGAGTTTGGAAGATGGCAATGGCCCTGAGCTGAAGAAGCTTGCTATTGATATTCTTGGACCAATTTTGTTTGACAATGCTCTATGATCTACACTTTTGTACTTGTCATTTGATATGAGCTGAAAAATACAAAGTTCACACAAAAATATAAGTTGATTATGACCTATTTATACATATGCACAAAAATATTAGTGTATACATACATGTGATACTATCATACTCGTTTTTCACCTACGGACTATAGATCCTGAATTCGATTGGTTAAGAAGTAAGAATAAGAAAAAGGCTTGTCTTATACATACATGTGATACTATCATACTCGTTCTTCACCTACTGACTCTAGATCCTGAATTCGACTAGCTAGGAAGTAAGAATAAGAAAAAGACTTGTCTTATAAATACATGTGATACTATATATCATACTCGTTCTTCACATACTGACTCTAGATCCTGAATTCGACTGATTATTAAGAAGTAAGAGACTTGCCTGGAGAACGTCTCCGATATTGATAACTAAAGCTCCTGGTGTAGGAGGAACATCAACCCAATGATTGTGATGAAGAACTTGGAGACCTCCAATATGATCTTGTAGAAGGATTGTGAAGAAGTCATTGTCTGTATGTTTGCTAAGACCTATGGCTAATTCTGGCTGTGGACATGATGGATAGTAATTGCACAAAATGCTAAGACCCTCTGAACATTCCATTTCTTTGAGATGACTTGTTTTTAGACCAAGAGACTCTGAGAGTAACTCAAGCAAAGTGCATCCCATTTTCATTACATGATGTGAGTACTCCATTACTATTTCCCTTCAAGAATGCAAGTAAAGTTTATAAAATTTAATTGTTGAAAGTAGATAAAATATTCCATGTGTATTTTCTTTTATATGACATAATATTTGACTGGACGTAGAGTTTAAGATATAAGTTGACTTTCATTGGAGTATTACTCATCTGTTTCGTATTATTCCTCGTTTCAAATAAGTGATGTTGTTAGCCTAGGCATACTCCTTAAGAAAACTACACATTCTTAGAAAGTAAGAAGTATTTTTACTTACCTTTAATTAAATGCTTGAAAAAGAAGTAGCTCTTTAATGGTTTATTAGTTATGTAAAATTTCATTTATTCAAATAAAGGTAAAATTGGAAGAAAAAAATTAATGACTTCTTGATTTAGTAAAACGTCACTTATTTTGAGACAGAGGAAATATGTGGCTGGATTTGAAATAGAGGGGCCAAACAAGTTAACTACCATTGTGAATTCAAACTCACTCTTGAAATTTTTTTCTAAAATTAAATTTACATAGTTGATAATCATATATAAAAAATATATATTACTAACTCACAATAGTTAATAATTAAAAATACTCTACTTGTAAAATATGGTCAAATAAGAAACTCTTTGACTATTCAAAGAGTAACATGAAACAGACATGACATATATTATTGATAGACGTGAAAGAAAATACTAAAGCAATAATTGAAAATTTAGGTTTATTGAAATAACAACATATCATAGATTCATAGTTAAAATTGTGTAACGAATTGGGTATTCTTGAAGGTTTGTTAAACTTATGTAGACATGAAATGGTGTCAAACATTTTAAAACGTCCCAAAATAGAAGGAGTGTCATATAAAATGAACAGACATAGTAATTTTCCAAAAATATATACCTGCAAGCCTCAGGCAATTCCTCAGGGTTAAAAGGCTCAGGACCCATAGTAGAATAAAGTGAGTCTCTCCAATTTACTGCTAAAGCTTTAGGATTATACAAATCAAAATTGCTATTGTACACCACTCTCCGTGTATAATCACGATGATAATATTTCTTCTTAACGTCAATATCTTGCTCGAAAAAACCTCGTGCTCCTCGTAGCATTTCATCCAGGACTGACATTGGAATACCATGATTGATCACTTGGAAGAATCCCCATATCTCTGAAGCATCACCAACTTTTTTAACAATCTCTTTGTGCTTGATCGAATCTTTATTGATGTTTTCGAGATCTATTATTGGAAAAACAAAATGTGTTTCCTCCAGGCTCGGGGAAGGCCCCGAGCCTGAGACCTCTGGATGGATGAATATCCGAGGCACTTGAGTAATTCCAGCATCAACAAGGCCTTTAACACCGGCTTTCGTGTCATCAAAGGCTTTTAGTTCTCTGTTTTTATCATAGTTTGATGAGGATTTGTCTTGAATTTTTTGTGCCATTTTGTTCAGTGACGAAACCAGAAGTTTCACCGAGGAAATTCAAATCTCTTTATATGTAGAGTCTCTTTTGTACTATGAAATCCTATATATATTTGATGCAAGTTTTATAAAAGTCTACAAAGATGATAAGAATGAGATTCATTTCAAACAAATTAATTAACAGCCACTTGTTTGGAAAAAAATTTGACAATAAGCAGCAAATATTTCAGTTAAATCCTAGTGGACTAGTGGTGCAGCGAGTTATATTATTTAAAATTTTAAATGGTGGCTTTCACGCGTATAAGCAATAATTTATAAAGTCTGCGCTTAGCCGCTTACCATGTATATTGCTGTTTAAAATAATATCACATAAATACAAAATATCATGATAAGAGAGAAGTATTGAAAACACTTTTAAATTTGATGTAAATTATTAGTTTCGTTCTCAAACTATTGACAGTCTTAAAAACACTCATCTACTTGACTAACTAAACTTATATACACCCCTGATTTGCCAAATGACATACAAGTGGTCTCAAACTCTTGTAGGAGCATGAGTTTCTTAATAAAAAATCAAGAGAAGTGTTGAAAACACTACTAAGCTTGGCGAGAATTTAGGGGTGTATTTCACTCATGTTGCAAGATCGAAGGTGTATTTAAGTTCAGTTAGTCAAGTAAAGGGGTATTTTTAAGGCTATCAATAGTTCGATGATGAAACTAATAATCCACGCCGAATTTAGGCGTATTTTCTCTACTTTTCTCTAATAATAATATCACATGTAGTGTTTATTCAGTTTTATACAAATTTAAGTATTTATTTGTGTACATACAAAATCGGAAAGCATAGATGTTAGCTAAAGTTAAGTTAAAGAACATGTTTATGTATTATGCTTTTATTTTCCAGAGATTCAAGATGTACGGTATTTTTTTGGGTGGATGATGGTACATTGGAATCGCAAATGCAAGAACTTTTCGTAATAATTAACATGCTATTTATTTATTATGAACGAAACATAACGATATACAATAACATATTTGATGAAATTTAAGATTGAAGTTCAAAAAGGATAGTGTATGCGTAATTTTAATATTATCTTATGAAGATAGCGAAATTATTTCTGATACTCCCTCTGTCCCTAAATACTTGTCTACTTTTTCTTTTTTAGTTGTCCCTAATTACTTGTTCATTTTGACAAATCAAGAAATGACAACTTTTTTTATCTATTATACCCTCAATTAATTACTTTAAAAAGGTAGAACTTTATGAAAATCTTAAATTTTTTATGCATCTACTTCATAATTAATATGGGTAAAATGATAAACTCACTATGTCAATAATTATTTTCTTAATATGTGTGATAATTCAAAAATGGACAAGTAATTACGAATAAAAGGAGTATATCATAGACAAAAGAAACATGAAGATATGTATTTTTTCATAATCTGACAAAATATCATCTTAAGAATTCAATACAAAAATTAGTACTACATCTTTTCAACAATGTTCAATTTTTAAAAAATATTTATTACATAAAAATAATAATCATAATTTTAACTAAAATAACACTTATTTTGAAATGGTGAAAATAAGTTAAACGAGAATTCAACAATGTTCAATTTTTAAAAGATATTTATTACATAAAAATAATAATCATAATTTTAACTAAAATAACACTTATTTTGAAATGGTGAAAATAAGTTCAACGAGAATTGTCCCCCATTATTTACCACTCCACTTACCTTCCATGCATTAAAATATGTGGCCTTAGAAGCATCAGTGGTGCGGTCCTCCTTACAAATTGATAAGAACACCAACAACATTAAAAAATTTAAAGTTTTTTATCTGATGTTTAGAGTTCGTATTGAAGTTTCGATTAAATTTGAATTGTACATTGCAAGGCTTATTTAGAGGTAGCGCTTCCAACAGAATTTTCCTCATACTATAAGCTCGAACTCAAGAACCTTTCAAGAAAATTTTCTCCATACAGCTCATAGCTCAAATTCAAAACATTTGATTAAGAATGAAGCAGTTCCACCACGCTACGATCCAGGTTGGTACACCAACAACAATTACTACAGCATACCGACAAAAGCTGGATTTTTTTCGAGGAAAAATCTTTGGGAAAAACACGTGTTTTTATTTAGTGCGCACCTCCATTACTGTTGTAGGTACTTTTCATTTGGCATATGTCAAGACTTTGATAGCTGTAAATACAAACTATTCTCCGTTTATTTTTCCTTGTCCATTATGTTAAAAATAACATAAAATATATTAGTACAAGCAAGATTTTCAATCTGTGCATGAAATAGTGCAACTGCTGCAAAATGATTAGTTGCCTACTATGGATGCAAAGAGAACCAACATGGCTACAGATAGTAACAATGTAAATATCAACTAGATATTCCTCATATTGCACTGTTGATATATAAATAGTGTTTGTTCAAACGTTTAAAATTGCCGGCTAAAGGAAAAAACAAAGATGAATGCTAAAAAGGGTTGGGAAAGTTCAACCGTAAATAGAACAACAAGACATCGTAAAACTGCAGGAAAACTATGACATCGCGAACCCGTTGCAACAAAAATGCACTTCCCTTCTTAATTTGCTTTTGCTTTGGGACCCTTCTTCTTTGAAGACGAGGAGGATGATCTCATGGGCATTGAGTTCTTCATGCCGATGAAAAACAATAGTGCACCCAGCAACGCCAAGTTCTGTTCAAAAGAGTGAAGAGACATACCTTATCAATACATTGCAGATACGAATACTAGATGAACGGAAAATTTGAAGAGCAAACAATGGCTAACCTGAGAGAACTTGAAAAAGAGTTGAACAAACTCTTTCTTGTCAACATCATAGTTGTAGAAGTCATACAAGACTGGGGAAGCAACGGCCTGATGTACCAGCTGTGTAAACAAACAAACAAGATGAGGTATGAAACAAGAAGGTTCAAACAATACCGGTTCCCAAAAAAAGAAACCCCACGAAAGCTATTATTCAAAGTAAGTCCAACAAGAAAATGACGCATAGTAAGATACAAACCAGAAGAACAGCTCCAACAGAGCTGCCGAAGATGAATAAAAGGCTTCCCAGACTCTTCAAAACTATGGCCCCCAAAATAAGATGTTTCATCTGTAAATAACATATCATGTTAAGTTAGGTAGAACTAAGAAAGAAGGTCAAATAAGTTGAGCCAAAGTGATACCTCTACATGGGGTAATTCAAATCCGATGTGTGTTGCCACATGCTTTGACAAAACATTGAACTTTGGTCCTAATGCCTTCGCTGCTGGCCCGCCATCAGACCCAAATTCACTGAACCTATAACCCGAGCAGTTAATAATTGATGACCGGTTTACGAATAAAATAAAAGGGCAAAGAAATTATAACATAATTTTGCAATTTTCCCTACTCCCTATCATTAAGGTGGAAAAACAAATAAGAAACAATAGGCACATCTAAATTCTTCCTTTTCTTGATAAGTATACACAAATTAAATATGATCAGTAGGTAGACTACATCCCAATGTTGCAGTCCAAGACAGCCAATAGTTTAACTTTTCACAAGTTCTTCAGCCTAAAGCATCCAATGTAATATCAATCAATGAACTAAGCATCGAAGCCCAGTAGACATGTTTTATGTTTGACACCATTTCAGTTGTATTATTGACCTCTAATATATTCCTTTTTGCTTCATCTACAGCTATTTGGTAGTACAGCACTCTAGAAAGAGAGTCAAGGAAGTAGGCTGTATTTTCTATATCCGGCCACACAAACCAAAGAGGAAAGTTTACATGCAAGTTATTGACTTTTTAAAGGCTTGAGGAAGGTTAGATATATGCACATGAAATGGAACAAAGAAAACATTATGCAAGTCAACATTATGTCCTTGAGTATTGCCTTCCATACTAACAAATATTATACACAACTATAAACTTAAGAAGTGCATCATAAAAGGGTCTGCATGTTCAATCCATTTGTAAATGAGTATCGGCAAGAGTCTATATAAGCTAAACAAGTATTCCATAACAGATTCAGTAGAGAGAGCAGTAACAGTTTACACCATAAAACACACATACTGTACCATTGACAGCCTTAACACCAATACCAAATTCAAGAATCTTGATTCGGCCTCACATTTAAACTTCGCACTGTAAAATTTTCCTCTAGCAGTATAAAACTCCAATGACAGATCTACTTTACCGGTAGTGTTAACAACATGTCAAGTGCCAGCTTTATAAGCATGCTTCAATCAATTCTAACACAAGTACAAAGAACATAAACCTTGACTCAACCTATGTAATCTTTGCACCATATATCCAGTCATATAGTTGTAAATCTACATCTTGAATGGATCAAGACACAGAGCAAAAACACACAGTTCCCACTTCAACATCGAAATCAAGAAAATCAACTTAAAAAACATTGGGGTATCTCCAATCACAACCAAGAGAGCTGATTCCAAATCCCAATTCCAAATCGTTACACTAATTCATCCACAACTTAGTTATCCAACTCTGATAACAAATCAACCGAACCAAGTACAAACACGAGCAGGATCTACTCCCCAATGGAGGAGTGTTCAAGGCATAGTAGTAACAATTAACAACCTAAAGATCCCAGATTTGAATCTCAATCACCACACTCAGTTACTCAATGTAAGCTAAAAGCACACAAACTGACAAAGACACCATCACCTCATGTTAAAAAATTGAACTTTGACAATTAGCTCAACCTCAAAAGCTAACTTACGACGAAACAACAATAATATTCCAACACCTCACCAAAATAAATAAGCGGATCTGCATGCTGGCTAGTACAAACTAACCAAAAAAATTACAAATTGCAACTCGTACAGTCAATTATATATACGCACAAGGTCAACGTGTATAGTCAATTACATAAAATTTAATGAAATATATATAAATTTTGGATCTATAACAAAACCCTAGCTTCCTCACTATACACATCCTACCACTCCGAAGAAAAATTACACTATTTATACATTACATATTACATATTGAACCCCTTTGGGTTCTTAGGCTTCCTCGTGTGTTTGCTTTTCATATTTTGAACCGCTTAGTGAGAAAAACTAAAAACAGAGCAGATCTGAAGATGAAAAAAGAAAAGCTTACTCTTGATAAGCGGAGAGAACGAAGACGGATACGAAGAGAACTCTTCCAATGAATGATAGGGTCGCCATTACAATGTAAATGGGGATTCAAATTTCTTTATCTTTTTGCCTTTCTCTCTCTAGAAAAGAGAAAACAGAGACGAGTTCAAACAGAGAGAGAGAAAACAGGGATCTTGTTGGTCTTTGTTTTCCTTTAATTTATAGGTAGTAAAATTAGAGATAGGGGAAATTGTTCTTTGGTCCCCTTAGTATTGGGGAACTCAACTTTGGTATTGAGTCTTCTTTTTTCCCATCGATTTAGTTCGTATTTATTTTGAAATTTAATTAATTTGAGTAATATTTATTAAAGGTAATTTATTTTCACAGTTGATAAAAAGTAGGAGTATCAATAACAACATAACATATTTAATTTTTAATTTCTCGTCATTTTTTGAAGATTTTGTAACTACTTAATTTTTGAATTTCACACTTAATATTTTTTTTCATAATTTATGAGTATCTTAGTAATATTATTATTACTATACTTAGTAATATACAAATGAATTGATTGAGCTTTATATTTATAAGAAGAAGAAAATGAAGTTATTACGAGGCTTTTACGAAATTATGTAAATTGTGAGTTGTCTATTTAATTGCAAATCTAGCAATCACTTTGGAGCTAGCAAGGGATGAGATTCAAGGGGTTCATTCAAACCTTCTTCAATGAAAAATTATATCTTTATACTTAATTTTTTTTACAAAATTTATATAAATAGTAGATCTTGAATTTCCTTTTAACCATTTTATGTGTTTATTTTTCTAGATGCTACTCTTTTTTTAGTTTCGCACCTGATGTTCGAATTCATATTAGATCTCAATTAAATTTAAATTTACGTTAAAAAATTTCATATTAACAAATAAAATGTTTCCTAACAAAAACGTGTCCTTTTTCAAAAGTTGATTATAAGTTGCATGCTTCGTTACAATGATTTTCATGAAACTACTTACAATTTAATTACTTCCGTTACTTGCTAAATTTCTCGAAAATATTTTTCTCCGTATCGAACACACCTTAGGCTTAAATCACAACTCTTCTCAAAAATGTCCATTTACCTTTTCTTTTTTTCTCTTTTGACAGCATGTTTATATTACTATTAAAATTTCCTCCATACCTGCTAATTGCAACGTATGAATTTCTCTGTGCAGACGGCAAACGCTCGCGAGTAAGATAAAAATAGACTCGCTTTGTGGTTTGGCCATCTGTTGAAATGTACGGTCGATTGAAGGAGACACGTTTCATAACCAATAGCATTGGGTTTAATGATGAGTTTCTTATTGAACTCCTTTGTAACTTTTGTTTCTTTCATTTTGGTCCCAGTACAGTCGAAGTATTACTCCCACTAATTGTTGATTCAATTGTAATAACTATAGAGGTATTAAATTGTTAAGTTGTATTGTAAAAGTTTGGAAAAGAGCGATGAAGTTGAAAGTGAGAAAGGATGTGTTTATTTTAGAGAATCAATTTTGATTCATGTCAGGACGATCGACTGCAAAAATCATTCATCTTGTGAAGAAATTGATGGAAAAGTATCCAAAAAAGGAAGAGGGATTTATATGTGGTGTTCATTGACCTTGAGAAGACTTGTGATAAAGTCCTAAGGGAAGTCTAGTAGTGATGTCTGGAGGCAAGAGGTGTATCGATAGCTTACACTAGAGCGATAAAGGACATGTACGAGAAAGCTAAGATGTGGGTAAGAACCGTGGGAGGAGATTCTAGAGCACTTTCATGTCAAGATGGGATTACACCAGGGGTCGACTCTTGGTTTGTTTCTATTTGCCTTTGTGAAGGATGTTTTAACGCATGACATTCAAGATGAAATGTCGTGGTGTATGTTATTTGTGGATGACATGATGAGATGCGCAATGGAGTTAGTGCTAAGTTGGAGGTGTAGAGACAAACTTTAGAGGTTAAAAGTTTAGGTTGAACCGGATCAAGATAAAATATGTGAGGTAAAAATTTAATAATGCGATGCATGAGGTATGCTTGGAAGTGAGGCTTGACACACAAAATATCCCCAAGAGAGATAGATTTAAGTATCATGAGTCTATAATTGAGGGGAATGGAGATATGACCTTGGATACGAGGGTGGAAGGATTAATAGGTAGTATAGTGTTGTCTTGCTTAGGGTGGTTGGTGTTTGTGATGGTACTAGTTGTATTATTGTAGTTTTTTTTTATCATTATTGTTTTTAACTTTTTACTAATCTACCTTGGTATGTTGTTATGGAGTTTCGATTGTCACATGTTTTATTGTTGTTTTGGCTCTTCTTTTGTAGACTTTGCATTGTTTTCTTGTTATTTGTTATATTCTCTTCATTATCTCTTTCATCTTTATACCGGAATTTATTGCACTTGAGCTAAGAGTCTTTTGAAACAGTCTCTCTATCTCAATGAGATAGTTGTAAAATCTACGTACATTCCACATTCTTTAGACCTACATGTGGAATTTCACTGAATATGTTATTATTGCTTTTAAGTTCAAGAAAATTGTCAACTTTATTTTTATGTTTCACCCTTTTTTTAAAATAAGAGTAATAATAAAAAGTAGTTTTCAATTTAGGCCGTTAAATAATTTTCTTAAGAAATATTAATCATGAATTAACTAACTAAAGGAACCTCAACTAAGCTAATCTAATTTTACGTTGAGTCAAATTAATTTGTACACCAATTGAACAAATTCAATTTTCGGGTCAATTCCAAACAGTATATAAGTTAACCCCCTGGCCCCTTCTTCATCAGTACCGTTTTCTGTTCCCTCAAGCTTTTAGCCATGGTGCTCATCTTCACCATTGCTATACACACTTCACTTTTCTATATTCTTCTTCTCAATCTAACAATTTTTGTTTCTATACACAGGATTACCCTAAAACAGCAGTTCCTACTAACATCTTCACTGAACGCGGGTCCAATATCATCGTCATCAATCCAGGTACTAAACCCTAACTTCTCTCAATTTCCAGGTTTTTTAAAAAAAATATTTTTCTGTTAGCTAATTAAGTAAAATACTTCACTGTAATTTAGGTTCCGCAAATATTAGAATAGGATTGGCTCAACATGACACTCCATTCAATATACCTCATTGCATTTCCCGTCGCACTAGTCAGTTACCGAAACGAAATGCTCAAGATCAAGTAAGGCCAATTTTGTGAATTTTTGTAGTTAAGTTTGCAGTTTTATGTGATTTTTCGCAAAATTTAGTTTTGAAGTTTTAAGTCATCTTTAGTTTGTTGATCATATTGCAAGTGTGTATTTTTATGTGTTTTGATGATATCCTTTTTTTTGGTGGATTAGATGCTGAATTCTCAGGTTACAACTGCACAGCATATGGAACGGGAAAGAGCGTATGACATTGTAAGTACAATGAAATATAGTAAACAAGGTTTAAATTATATATTTGAGCTTGAAAAAAAAAGATGTTTAATCATATAAGCACAAATAGGAAACTTTATAGGTCGATGACATGAATATTTTGTAATATATTTTCAATGTCTCACTTTTTTTCATCAGGTTGCGTCGCTATTGAGAATTCCATTTTTGGATGAGGAGGTAGCTAACAGTTCTTATCCACGCAAGGTACTAGGGAGAATTTTCTATGCTCTTTAAAGTATAATATGAATTTTTTTTCTTGGATTCTGCGAGATTTCCAAGTAAATGTGTGGTAAGGAGTGGTTATTGGGCCTATTGAAGCTCAATTTTATCAGGAACATTTTAATGGAATCAAAACTAGTTGAACTACAAAGTATCTATAGTCATGCTTTCTGAAATACCTCTATCAACAAACTTTTGTGTGTATTTTGTGTTTATCTGTGCAGATGGGGAGTGTAGACGCATATCCTCCGCAAAATAACATGAAAGAGCCAGTGTTCACTTGGACTGATGTTTTCGAGAAAAATGTCCCTCATTCTTCAACAACAGGTAAGAACTTAACCTTTTCATTCTTTGAATGAAGCATTTATTCGTTCAGGTTTGGCTGTTGCATTCTCAATGCTGAAAGTTATAGGTGGTGTATAGTTTTCTTGTAAACCAGTTATATGTACAGATACACAATATTTTGTATGGAGTTTGAATACTCTTTTAGTCTACTACTCATTCTTCTTTGTCTGCAAGTGATGTCCTAGCCAGTTAGTTGATTGGCAAGTAGCCCTATGTTCCAGCTGGCATGACAATATTTTCTGCTATTAATGCCTAAAGCAGCCAAATGGTTCCCCATCTATAATTCTACTAGTGCTTCTGTGGGTGGTCTAATTCATATTTTCTGGGAGATCTTTATGCGTTTAGATATCCTCTGATATCCCGTGTCAAGCTTCTCAGATGATCAATGAACAATATGACAAGGATATTATACGGCAACTCTTCCATAGTTGATGACCCGATCTTAAATTTTGGACTTGGAAATATTTTTCTTTCTCAAAATTTTTGTTTTGAATATTAAGGGGTCTTTGGTTACATCTCTACTGGAAATTCAGCTTCTACCTATTGTGCATATAAAAGATTTTAATGCTTGTACACCATGAGAATACTACTCAATTGATCAGAACATCCATGTCGGAGAGATGATATTTTCTGATTGGCTTAGCTTTTGTTTGATTTTCAATAGTAGCTGGTACAAGAACATGCTTAGTTTGTTTATTCTGTTATTTACACCTTTATTTCAAGAATGAGCAAGTATGTTTTGCGATAGCAGAAGAAGATGTACCCAACGAGGGCAATACCAGCGAGTCGCCCACTCTGAAGGAAAGCAAGATTAAGGATGAACCTAATTCCAGTGAACGTAAATATAGAGAGTACATATGTGGAGAGGAAGCTTTAAGAATACCCCCAACTGAACCATATTGCTTGCGGCGTCCTATACGCCGAGGTCATTTGAATGTATCTCAATATTACCCGACACAGCAGGTAACATCTTGTTTCAAGATTTCTTTAGATGCATGGAAAATTTGATATGCATCTGCTTCTTCCAGTTGTGACTCACACATTAGTAACTTTATTTTTGAAATCAATGTTGGATTTCCCTTTCCAATTTTTTCATTGAGCATTGGCATGATTTTCTGAAAACTTTTCTGTTGGATTTTCGAAAGGTGTATAAATGTAACTTCTTTCAGATTAACTAGAGTTCCAGTGACCAATATTTTAATATAATAATTGGGGAATTTTAGGTTCTCGAAGACCTGCATACTATATGGGAGTGGATTTTGGTTGAGAAATTGCATATTCCTCATCGTGAGAGAAACATGTATTCTGCAATCCTTGTTATTCCAGAGACATTTGACAATCGTGGTATATATACTCTATTTTTTCCTTTTCATTTTTTCTGTGTCTGAAACCAGAACTCTGGTAAATATATCTTTAGGCTAGAATCTTGTTATTTTGGTCAAATCTGCAATTTTTGAAATAAATACTATAAGGTGCATACACCACTAGATCCTGGAATTTAGCTGCTCATAGTCTAGCTAGCTTCGCTAATTCACATCTGCATAAGGTCTCTTATGTGTTTCTCTTAGTTGGTTTGTAAAAATGCCATAGTGTCATCCACGGGACACCTGTTTTCATTGATGAAGTAATGTGAAGTTTCAGTGTTCTAGAGAAAATAAATACTCCACTAATTGGACTATCAAGAGAGAGATATGTGTGTGTGACAGTGGGAATCCCCAGCTGCTCCAGCCTTGGTGGGCAGGTTACCAACATTGTGTGCTGTAGTAGGTGGACTAGCTCAGGGTTGCGCAAATTGGCCCGAACACCACTATCATTTAAAAAAAATTGTGATAGTGTGTTCTCTTACATATGTGCCTGTCCTGCAGACTGAAATGAGGATAATGAATTTAATTGACATTAGATTGAGATGAATCCAAAGAGCTGTTCTGGTCTCGTTTCCACTGATTTTGGGAACGGGGAAGGTAAGGCAAAAGAGAGCAGAAGTATAAGAAGTGGGTAAATTGAAGAGAAAAGGGACATTAAAATTTGTAGGCTGAAAAGGAAATTATATCCCCATGTTCCCTCCTCTTCCTACTGCTAACACCAAATGACGAAATGGAAAGATCAGTACTTTTCCTCCGCCTTTCCCTTATCTTGACTAGTTTTCCAAGCATTAAAGTTTTCATTGCCTCTCCAAATGCTGAAGATAGTTACCCATCATAAAATGGTCTCTCGGAGAATTTCTCTGCTCATCCATTACGTGGATTTGAAATTAGGAAAATCGGAATTCAGAGCAAGAACTTTGAAAGAGGGTCTTGTTGTCCACGGAGAAGTCCAACAGTTTGGTGAAGAGGAAATTTCCCTATGGTTTCCTCAGATTGTCATTTTAATTTCTTTGGTAGGATGTACTGGAAACAACCTCTCTACCCCACAAAGGTAAGGGTAAAGTCCGCGTACATCCTAACCTGCCCAAACCTCACTTGTGGGATTACACTGGATATGTTGTTGTTGTTAATGTCTAAGGGATTGCTGGTAAGTGACTAATCTTCGGATTAGGAGTGGAAAACGGGCGGATTGAGTCGGATATGGATAAGTCGAAAACGAGTTAAACAAAAATGGATAAAATACCTGACCAGTCATATTTAACACGAATAAAAAATAGGTTACTCATTGGATAATATGGACATCCTTATTGTCCATATTATCATTGTGGAATATGGTGGGTCTAAATTACCCAACCAAAGCTGATCAAAATTATCATTATCATAGTATCAAGACAATACCTACTATATCATAGAACCAAGAGAGCTCATTTTACTAGTTTTATGTACTACTTTACCGCATTATTTTGTGGGGGAACCAAGAGAATATCAACTATTCCCTTTGAACAATCCAACAATATTAATATGCTTATAGTTTAGTTATTATGTCAAACCACATTCACAAATTTCAAAAAGAAATGAATTTAGCAAGGCATAGTGTTTCCTCACAAATAAATGCTAAACAATATTTATAACCTGCTTCTTTCCTTTCTTTCTAAATTCTAAGGAAATAACATAATACTATATGACTGTAGCCTATGTTAAAAAAAAAAGTATATGCTGTAGCCTATAGTTTTTATCTATTTTGCCCATTAAATTACCATATTTCTAAGTGGATAATATGGGTTGACTCATATTTACTCTTTTTAAAAAAAACTTCAGGTATCCAACCCATTTAAAATGGGTTGGGTTGGATGGATAACCATATATATTACCCATTTTGCCATCCCTACTTTGGATAGATGAACCCAGATTGGACTGTAACAGTGATTGGACATTTTAAAAAGATTTTAGTTTCATCAGATCGAATAAGAAGAAGAACAAAACATTAATTTCATGTCAATCTCTATGCTAACTTGCCACTTCTGGTGGGTGACATAGAAGTTCTGTATTTTACTTTCTTTGCCTGGAAATTCTTTCAAATTTCACCACCTTCATTGACTCGTCAATCAAACCATCCATTATCCTCATAGTACTTCATCACAAGGAATCTAGTGGCCAATTGGTCATTGGATCTTTTATGTTTTATTCTCTTGTTTTGTGTCCATTTCCTGAGAGTGCTTTTTGTTTCATAAAAGCTCACAGGAGGCTTCATAATCCATGCACAAACAAGGTAAAAGAGTTTTCTAAGACTGTAGAAGTGGTCAGTGAGGATTCATATAGCCGAATCCAACTTGTTTGGGATTTACACATAGTTGTTGTCGATGTGATTGTATGTGATTGTGACTTTACCATATGATCACCCCTTTCTGTCGTTGATATAGCACTTTTTGTTCCTTATAGAAAATGTAACACTTCTTGTTGTTTATGCAAAGCAGAAATCAAGGAAATGCTATCTATCGTGTTGTGTGACTTACGCTTTGGTTCAGCAGTAGTCCACCAGGTGATATTATGTTGCTGAACTTTTTAGGCATTATTAAGTGATTGAATGCACACAAGTTGGACCGAAACCTTCATTCTTATTAACCTGTTCATAAAATTTTCCAACTACCGACATACATGACAGCATGAACTTTGAAATATATAGATTGCTTCATTCTATTTTTATGAAGATCTGATAATTGCTTGTCCCATGCTTTCTAATCAACAATAATACCAATAAAACTTGTGTGTATGGTATGTATTTGTTAAGCAGTGCCATTTGGAGCTATAATCATAGAAGACCTTACATATTACTACCCCCATTGCAAGTTTCTTGATAGACTTGCTGCACTTTCTAAAAGGGGATCACATTTAGTTTTCTAGGAATTTTAAGCTTACTTCTTGAAAGTTGGTTTTAATGCTATTTGATGTAGATCAAAGTTAATACATTTCATTTTTATTTAATTAAGGAGAATAGGAAGATTTATCTTGTACACCATTACATTTAGCAATAACTTGCCTAACGATGGGCCCACTTTCTTTCTTATGGAGCACCTACTTCTTGATGAAATGAAAAAAGAAGGGTCAGAATCTATTAAAAACACTTATTTATTTGAAGTTGGGCATAGTGGGAGGAGGTGTGGGACGGTGAGTAAATCTCTGTATTTTTTAAATTAATAATTCTGCTCCCCAAAAATCCTATGTTTAGGGTGTCTCATCAATGTTTTGTTTTCTCCTTCCTAGTTGGCTCTTATGATAATCCAAGATCTAAATTATTTACTCCCCTCGGTTCCAGTTCCTGTGACAATTTTTTAGTTCGTTTAAAACAAACCCGGCAGTTTTCTAAGTTTGGAAATAATAACACAAACCTTCTATTTTATCCTTAATGACAAACTTTTATAGTGACACGAATGTTATGGCATGTTTAATGCTACAAGCTTTAAAAGTCTCCCTTCCTTTCTTGATCTTTGTGCCATTAGTTACCTTAGGAGGGCTAAGGAAGAAACATTCAGGATGTTAAGAAGTCTGCTGAAATAGGAAAACTTTACTCTTGAATATGCAATTGCCTGTTCTTGGAAATGCAGATGACTGAAAACAACTAACTGGGAGTGCTAACTGTACCTTGTAATCAAACAGTAGGGATGAAAATGTATGAAATCATCTTTGTTACTCATGTTCTGTTTGAATTGGTTAAACCAGGAAGGTCTTGCTGCAGTTTTTGGAAATGGTTTATCAACAGCATGCATTGTCAACATGGGAGCTCAAGTGACATCTGTTATCTGTGTTGAGGCATGGTGGCTTTATTTCTACCTTCTATATGGTTGGAAAGTTACAATTAAGCCCCTTTTCTGTTACATCTTTGTTTATAGCACTCCAGCATTAGAAATGGGACCCGGGATAAGGATTCTAAGTAACTTTGATACTGGCATACTGCAAGGGTTTTTCCTTGTGTGTTGTGGAAGTGGGTGGTGGTTATAACTGGACATGAATCATGATAACGTTCCGAAAGTAATTCATGTTACTAAGGCATCAGTTTTCACACTCACAGTAATGGTATCTTTCCTCTTTATTTCTTAAATAGATTTTCCAAACGGCTCTTGCCACCTATTATGACAGGCCTTGAATCATGATTAGTACATCCAGTACCATCAGTGCTATTGATGCACACCCAAGTATAAGAAAATTTCTCATTATTCATAGTCTCAATACTAGGTTAAAATTATACAAGAAAATTGGGATTCTGAGAGTGCTATTCTATCATTGTCATGATATCTTTCATTGTCATTACTTCACTGTGATTGCTGCTTCACCTTGGTCTCCCCAATTGCTCTGTCAATGCCTTGTTATCTATGTAGATGACCAACAGTCTATACATTTGCTGTTACTTAAATCTGGAAGCAGAAAGAATTCTGTGATATTCTTATGCTTTTTAACAAGAACATCTGAAAATTGCTATTTGACCTTTATGCTGATCCTCCATGTGTTCATATTGGACAGGATGGAGTGGTTCTACCCACAACACAGATATCTTTACGGTTTGGTGGAGAGGTGAGCATTCAGTAAAAAGTATGGATTTTACTTTGCCGAGTGAAAAAGTCGAGAAGCTCAATTTTTATTTTTTTTAATCTTTTTTATGCTTTGCTTATACTAGAGGCTATTTTCATTTTTATTTCTTGGAGATGCCATCTGAGTTTCTTTTTTAAGTAGGGTGAGACATAATAAACTGGGAACTTGTTTAATCGGATGTTTCTATTGAATAGTTTTGCTGTCAATAGGCTGCTTATGCTTGACAACTCAAGAGGGATTTGCATAGAGAAGTTGAAATGAGCTCAAAGATCAAGAATCTTGTACCTCAATATTACTGACTTCAATATATACATGTCTTGTCATTGTTCAATTAGTCAATCACTTACGCCTTAATGCCAACTGGTTTGTTCCGACTGTATGAATCCCTTATATCCATTCCTCTCTCTCTTTAGACCTTCCTATTCCAAACTAAATTACTTTTCTTGTAAGGCAAATATAAGGGTTCTCAAACCTAGAAATTCTCTAAATCTCACACTTACTGTTTGATATAAATGTAGCAACAATAACAAAAGAATCTCCTCTGATTTTTCTCTAAATTTCACTTTGTTAGGTATTTCTCTATCGCATAATTGCACCTCTACTAATCTTCCTTTTCAACCATCTCATTGTATTCTGTGTTACACAGTTATTTATCATGCCATTCTCATAGAATATTGAGTCTGGATATCCATATTATTTGCATTTGAGTATCACAGTCTCGTCTGATCTCACTTCACCTTCAATGTTGTTAGAATAGGAATAGGTTTACACAATCCTATTAGAATAGGAATAGGTTTGCACAATCCTATTAGAATAGAAATAGGTTTATACAATCCTATTTAGAATAGGAATACAAATAGAAATAGGAATAGTAAATAATATCCTACTTGATAAAGGATTGTATTCTAGTGTCTATAAATAGGGTCTTAATGTAATAATGTAGACCCAACAACAATTCAATAATATTCTTCTCATATATTTCTCACATGGTATCAGAGCCTCTACAATTTTGGTAGAAAATCAAAGAGTTTCCGCTGCCGGCGGGTGGCTATTACCAATATATGCCGCCCGTCTGGCCAATGATTATGTTAATAAAAGTAGGACAAATGATACATGCATGAACCCCATGTTCAAGGGAAGAAACTTAGTCAGAC
>JAJOOI010004772.1:0-114380 GCA_029582585.1 Solanum bukasovii
GCCCTTAGTCCCTATTTCCCGTTAATTAATGTTGAATGTAGTTCCGCGACCGATGAAGTGTGATGACAAGTTTGAGAGGCTTGTTTGGGGTTCCTTCGGGTTCCTCATTCGCCATGTCACGTCTAGGACCTAGGCTTGGGTCGTGACAAACAATATCAACACATATTTTCGAAATCATACCCCAAGAATGGGAGTTTTTAGCCACACATCAAGAAATAGAAAAATATACCTAAAATGATAATAAAATCAAATCGGTATAAGAAATTAAACCTTGATCTAAGCAAAGGAAAAAGAATGGAGAAGACCCACTTCCAACTTGGGGAAGATGAAATCCTTCTCTCTTCAAGTCTCCCACCAAACCCTCTCCAAACTTGAGAGAAAAATATCTAAGAACGTACTATTCTATGCTGAAAATAATAATAATGGTTCGGAACTTCTAAAATTAATAAAGAGTTTAGTATTAATAACCATTAGAAATTAGTGTATGCGGATAGTTCAGCGAGGTTAGTCGAGTCCGCCGAATGACTCGGCGACTCACCATTCTTCTGTCTCATCGCCATTGAGTGCTTTCCTACAACATCTCCACGTTCTGGACCATTTGGCGATATAGTACTGCTTCGCATTGCCTTTTTGATCCTCTTCGTTTAGGGCTTCACATATTGGAACAAAGGGCGGAGTCTGTCCTTTCGGCGAATCGCCAAAGGTTCTTAGCGATGCTCATGCTTCAACTTCTTCGTTCTTTTCAGCCATTTTGTTTCTTTTTGCGCAAGTGTCTATGCTTCCACTAAAACATCAAATACCTGAAACTTAAGAGTTTTCATCAGATATTGAGACAAAATAAGCATTCGAGGACACTATTCTTATCAAATTGAAGCCCTAAATGAGTCCAATTTGTGGACTGATCAACACCCCCAACTTAAACTTTTGCTTGTCCTCAAACAAACTCAAGTTCAGTCGTTCAAAAAGGGTGTCTCAAACAGTGCTACACAAGACTTAATCATCAACATACACAACAAGACTCAAATTACTTATGCAAAGATAAACTGTGTACTCAAAGATTCAAGTTGTGACACACCATTTCCAGAGATTCTCATGCTCGCAATACTTGTTACTTGTTCAAGTCCACACTCAAAAAAAATATCTAAATGCCCTCACATGAAGAATGATTCTATATTCACACACAGAGGTTAATCAATTCAAGATCAGGAATCCGATGCAACTCTCACACTCATAAAGAGGAACACAATACATGTTTTCACCCATAGGTTTGCCCTTATTTTCCAATTGTCTTTCGATTCAGTTTACTCAAGATCAGAAAGGTCTTTCTAAGGCTTGTAATGGGGATGAGTGCAAAGGTATGGTCATTTAGGCTCAGTGGCTCCTTCCTCGTGGGATGTGGTATTTTCAAGGCATTCCCTTCTTTTCATTTATTGATTCTTTTTCTAGCGCTTTTAAGTCACCTTTTTATTCACTTTCATGGATTGCTTGGAAACCCGATTTCCTTCGTACTTTATTCCACAGTTTTTTTTAATTGAACGGGTTTTCACTTATACAATACCATGGGTTAGGGGGGACTTTTTCTTGCACTTCTTGACTTCTCCTTTTCCTTTTCACCACACCCCCAACTTAGGTTTTTGGCCTAAGTGGGCTATTCAATAAATCACAAATTAAGAGGATTGTAGGTAGTGGGTCAAGTAAGGTCTAGGGTTCATCAAGGTTCTTCCAAAGAAAGGTAAGGCTCATAGGGAGTTCAAAAGAGTTTCACACACTCACAGGTAGGCCACAAAAGAGGTATATGTCAAATTTGGCTCACACCCTTTAAAGTTGCCTAAGATAATTTGAAGAGGACACCTTTCTAAATCAATCAAACTAACAGGGGAAATTCTAGGTTTATTCATGCATGGTTCAAAGCAAGCTAATCACACAAGGCATTGACACTTAAGTCAAACAAGACTACAAACTTTCGCTAGTGTGCAACGGTCATTACAAGAGAATCAATTCGATAAATGGCTAATCACAACGAGATGCAAATAGTTCACATATTGTCTATGCAACTTCATTTGGCCTCATCGTAGCCGTACATTCATGTTCGTTCACTTTGGTAGCACTATTCAAGTCATCGGTATTGATCGAGACTAAGACTTAAATTTTGCAAAAGAACATTCACATTAATTTCACGAGGGGTGGCCAAAATGTGCGAAAATTTTTAATTTTTTTGGAAGGATCAAAATCATTTTGCAATTATACCCAAAAGAGAGCCATAATCTCAAACAATCGTAAAGCAGTTTTAAAAAACACAATTAAAAATAGATAACCCAAATGTACACCAAAACAGAAGTATCTGAAACAAGCAAACCAATGTGGGCCTCACCCCACCACAAATAAAAGTGTTTGTCCTCAAATGCAAATAATAGTATCCAAAACTAAATGCAAGTAAGACAAACAGAGAGGTGAAGAAGTTATCTTGATTATGCAGTTGCTCAATTTGTCATGGCATCAGTCCAGGTTTTTCGTCCATTTGGTGATATTAGTTCTAATCGCAGAATCTCTTGGTGATTCGCTGAGTGAGCACTCGACTCGCTGAGTTTAATAGAATCTTCAGTCATTATGAAGATCAAAATGGTGGTTTTCATCGAGATTGCCGAAATTGTCGGCGAATCGTAAATAATCTCCAAATCATGCCGAGTTTAACAGACTTCAGTGTTTACGATGTTCTAAGTCAAACGGCGGATAAGTTCGGATTCGTAGACCCCTTCGACGGCTCGCTACATCCTTCATTCGTTTTAGTACTTTCACCTGCACAAACGACATACCATTTTATTACCGGGAAATAAGTACTGACAATAATAAAAATAAAGTAATTAAAGGGATTTTTGGGTTGCCTCTCAAACAGTGCCTTAGTTAATGTCGTGGCATGTCGCAGCAGCGCCTTCAGGTGTCTTCTAAATATACCAGTTCAACCAATGAAATCTCTTGACAATCTCCCAGATACAATTTCAGACGTTGACCGTTCACTGTAAATGGAGGTCCTTCCTGATCTTCAACTACTATGGCACCATTGATGAACACTGGCGTTACTCTAAACGGTCTAGTCCATTAGGATTTGAGCTTTCTGGGGAAGAATCTAAGTCGCGAGTTCTATAGCAGAACCCAATCTCCTACCTTGAAGTCTCGCTTGAGTATCCGAGCATCATGCCATTTTTTCATCTTCTCTTTATAGATGGCTGAACATTTATATGATCTGAGTCTAAATTCATCTAGTTCGTTCAAATGCTCTATTCTCACCCTTGATGTTCTTGACCAGTCCAAATTTAAAGCTTTCAATGCCCACAATGCTTTGTGTTCTAACTCAACGGGTAGATGACAAGCCTTACCATAAACCAACTGATATAGAGACATCCCGATAGGTGTTTTGTAAGCAGTTCGATATGTCCATAGTGCATTATCGAGTTTCTAAGACCAATCAGTTCTATTGACATTTACTGTCTTTGCCAAGATGCTTTGATTTCCCGATTCGACACTTCGACTTGGCCACTTGTTTTAGGATGATATGGGGTTGACACTTTGTGTTTCACCCCATATTTACTCAGTGCCATTGAGAACTACTTATTGTAAAAGTGGGATCCCCCATCCCTTATGATTGCTCTCGGAGTGCCAAATCCTGCGAGGATGTAGCGTTTCAGGAATTGGACAACCCTTTTCCCTTCATTTTTTGGAAGTGCGATGGCTTCCACCCATTTGGAAAAATAATCTACAGCCACTAAGATATATTTATTTCCAAACGAGCTCACAAATGGGCACATGAAATCTATCCCCCATACATCGAATAGCTCAACCTCTAAAATATGAGTGAGAGGTAATTTGTGTCTTCTGGACACTCCGCCTTGCTACTGACCTTTAGAGCATTTCTTTGCAAACTCATGTGCATCCTTGTAGATTGATGGGAAGTAATATCCACTCTGGAGAACTTTAGCGGCGGTGCGAACACCACCATGGTGACCTCCCACTGGAGATGTATGGCAAGCATGGAGAATTTCTACCACTTCTTCTTCCGAAACACACCTTCTGATGACATGGTCAGCACACTATCGGAACAAGTATGGCTCGTCCCAAAAGTACTTTTTAACATCGAACAAGAATCTTTTCTGTTGGTAAAAGGTCAACTCATCTGGCATCAACCCACACACAATGTAATTTGCAAAATCTGCATACCATGGCGTATGTTTGAGGGATATTGCAAAAACCCGTTCATCTGGGAAGAGTCATCTATGTCAACCTCATGTTTGACATTCTCTTTTACTTCCAGCCTTGATAAATGGTCAGCCACTTGATTTTCGCATCCTTTTCGATCTTTCACCTCGAAATCAAATTCTTGTAATAGTAGTACCCACCTAATCAATCGTGGTTTTGCATCTTTATTTGCCATCAAATAACAGAGTGCAGCTTGATCAGTGTGTACAAATACTTTGGTGCCTAGCAAGTACCCTCTGAATTTTTCAAATGCATAGACTATTGCAAGCAACTCTTGTTCGGTGATCGTATAATTTTGCTGGGCACTATTTAGAATCTTGCTTGCGTAGTAGATTGGGTGAAACAGTTTGTTGCATTTTTTCCCCAACACAACCCCTAGTGTTATACCGATGGCATCACACATTAACTTAAAAGATTCTGACCAATTAGGGCTGATAATGATCAAAGTGGATATTAGTTTCTCTTTCAAACACTGAAATGTAGCCATACAAGTATCATTAAAGTGAAATTTCACTTCCTTCTCTAAGAGTTTGCATAATGGGAGTGCAATCTTTGAGAAATCTTTAATGAACCTTCTGTAAATTCCTGTGTACCCCAAGAAGTTGCGAACACCCTTTACTGAAATAGGCGGGGGTAATTTCTCAATGACCTCAATTTTTGCCTTGTCAACTTCCAGCCCCTTTTGTGACACCTTATGCCCAAGAACAATACCTTATTTTACCATAGAGTGAAATTTCTCCCAATTCAGAACCAAATTCATTTCGACGCATATTTGGAGTACCTGTCCTAAGTGAGTCAACCATTCTTCGAACGTATCCCCTACGACTGAGAAGTCGTCCATGAACACCTCCGTAGAGTTTTCAACCATATCTGCAAAAATAGACAGCATGCAATGCTGAAAATGTAGGGGACGTATCCCCTACGACTGAGAAGTCGTCCATGAACACCTCCATAGAGTTTTCGACCATATCTGCAAAAATAGACAGCATGCAATGCTGAAATGTTGTTGGGGCATTACATAGACCGAATGGCATTCTTTTGAATGCGAAAGTTCCATAAGGGCAAGTAAAAGGGGTTTTCTCTTGATCTTCCGGCGCAATAGAGATTTTGTTGTAGCTGGAGTACCCATCCAAAAAATAGTTCTACCCTCTTTCTGATAACCGGTCAAGCATCTGATCCATAAAAGGCATCGGAAAATGGTCTTTCTCGGTTCATGATTTAGGATTTCGGTAGTCCATGCTTACTCTCCACCCAGTCACTGGTCTTGCTGGCACAAGTTCTCCTTTTGTATTTGGGACTACGGTTATGCCTCCCTTTTTCGATACACATTGCACCGGACTTACCAACTTACTATCTGCAATAGGGTATATGACCCCTGCATCTAGCCACTTGCTGATTTCCTTTTTTACCACCTCTTGCATTGGAGGGTTCAATCTCCGTTGATGTTCCACACTAGGTTTGCATTCATTGTCGAGCTAGATTTTGTGAGTACAAATGCCAGGAGGAATTCCTACTATATCGGCTATTGTCCATCCAATAGCTTTTATATGCTTCCACAGTACTTCAATGAGCACTTTCACCTGCCTTTCAAGCAGATTGGTGGCGATAATTACCGGTAGAGTATTATTGGCTCCTAAGAAGGCATATTTGAGATGAGAGGGTAGGGCTTTTAACTCCAAATTTGGTGGTTCTTCTGTTGATGGTTTAGCAGGGGGACTTTCTCTGTTTTTCAGATCGATATCCAATTTGATTGAATTCATTAAATATGCTCATAATCCTGATAAAGCAGCTACCACTTCCTCGTAACCCTGAACTTTAGATTCATCATCATTAGCAAGCACAGATTCAAGGGGCTCATTCTTGCGCATTAAATGACGCACACTTGCCACTGCCTTATCTATCACATCCTTAGGGGACACCACATGGATGTTACTTGTTGCTTCATGGACTTACAGATATTGAAGGTCACCTCATCATCATTCACACAGAACTTCAATTTCCCTCTTTCAACATCCACTAATGCTCTCTCGGTAGCTAAGATTGGCCTTGGCAAAATAATGGGAATTTCAGCATCGATCTCACAATCTAGAATAACAAAACAAGCCGGAAAGATGAAGCGATCCACTTTTACCAATAGGTCATAGAGTATTCCGACTGGGTGCTTGATTGATCGATTAGCCATGAGGAGTCTCATTGTGGTTGCCTTTGGTTCACCCAAACCAAGTTGCTTGTATATTGCATAGGGCATCAAGTTGATACTTGCTCCTAAATGGCACAAGGCTTTAGCAAATTGGAGCATGCCAATCCTGCACGGGATTGTGAATGCTCCAGGATCTTCTCTCTAAGTGATTGAATCATTTGTCATAATTTCACTGCAACTATGGGGCACCTCAATCATTTCATATTCCAAGCTCTTTTTCTTTGTAACCAGTTCTTTCATGAATTTGGCGTATCCCAGCATTTCCAACAATGTTTCTACCAGAGGAAGGTTAATTGATAAGCTCTTGAATACTGAAATTTTTTTTTTAACTTCTCATCTTCATTCTTCTTTTTCAAACATTAGGGAAATGGTGGAGGTATCTTGGGTAAAGGATGTATGACTTTTGGTACTTGAACTTGTTGATCTTTTTCCTCCTATGGTTCTTTAGTAAGGCTTTGTTGAATAGGCAAACCTTGGTCCTCCACACCTTGAATCTCTTCATATTTTTGAGGATCCTCATCTTCTATCATATCCCTTATTGCCACCTTACCGCTACGGGTAACCACAACAAACTCTCTTTCAATATAGTCCATGGGTGTTTTGGATGTTAATTGAGCTGACAACAGACTCAATTTACCTTCCAGCATTTTGATGGCATCATCATGCGAATTACTTTACTATTCAACAATGAAAAGTCATCTTTCATTCCTTTTAGCAGATCATCAGAGCCCTCAACTTTATCGATTATGCGCGATAACAAATCATTGACTCGGGTACTACCTACACTCCCTTTAGATTTTGGACTTTCACTCAAGTGAATATGGTCCTCCTCCTGACCATCCTGCTCAGCCCAATCTTGCCAATATCTCCTTGGTTCTTCTCCACTATAATAGCTCTAACTGTGATTCCTACCCCACGGTTGATAGCGTGTGTGGAAACACTCCTCGTATCTTCTGGAGTTCCAACCTTGATTCTCCCCCGGTCTTGAGTAACCGGCAGAAGAACCCTCCTCAACTCGAAATACCCCACGTGTCCCCTTCATATGTTCTTGTAGACTTTCCATTTGAGATAACGTCTTCTTGATATTTTAGTCCCTTTCCTTTTCGATCTATTCTTGTGTTAATTGGAAGCATAGTGGGGAGACTTGATCATCTTAGGAATACAATGCCTGGTTTACTTTAGTCATACCATCTAAGAGGAATGCGTCTACTTCAAATGATTGTAACATGAGTCCTCCTTGCACCAATTGATCAGCTATTCATTTATTCACCGAGTCCAGATTACGGTAGAAGTATTGGAGCAGCAATTCACATGGTAGCCCAGGCGTTGGGCACTTACGCAAAGATCTTTTGAATCATGTCCATGACTCGTGAACTGGTTCACCCTTCTGTTGCTTGAAATTCTGAATATCGTCCCTCAGTTTCATCATTCTTGATGGAGGAAATAATATTTCGTAAAATGCCATAACCAACTCGTCCCATGATTTGATGGAGTTGTTTGGGCGCTAAATCAACCATTTAGTGGCTCCCCTGGTTAACGGTAATGGAAATAAGAGAAACCGTATGGATTCTTGAGATAGGTTCGTGAGTGACAAAGGGGTGCACACTTCCACAAAGCTTCGTACATGATTATGAAGATCTTCATCCTACAACCCTAAAAATAAACCTCTTGAATGTATGAGTTGGAGTGTTGTGATGGTAACTTCGAACATTACATTCCCGTCAGCTTGTGGCATGTAAATTTCACCCATCTCGCCCACGCACGCCGGCAGGGTGATAAATACTATTAGCATCATTGATGTCGTCTCGATGAAAAACACCACATGTTGAGTGACCCTCTTGGCAGCTATTTTCCCCGTTTGTACTCATATGGCCTGTTGTGGCACACAAATACTCAAAACAAAACTAAAAATTAAGTAAGTAAACTACCACTAATATGAACAAAAATTTTACTAATCTAAATATTCTAAAATAACACCACTCCCCGGCAGCGGCGCCATTTTGATGCTTATCGGGACCAACGACACTAACCTACAGTATTAGTGTCTACGATCGTTGATAGTATAGTAACCCAACTAAAAGTTTGGGTCGTGTCCCAAGGAAGTGGTATTGAGAATTGATACACAAATAAAATTAAGCTCTAACTAGTCGCAGCTAAAGACATTAACGAACAAAAACATGGTAAATTAAAGGGGGTGACACGAAAGTGTCAAATATCAACTGGGGGTTTTGTCACAAGTAGCAAAAATAGCAAAAATTAACAAGAAAATCAAGTATGGGGAAATGTTCCTGGGGGATGACCGCAATACAAGTTGAGATAAATCGTTAGGTACATGCTTTGAATAGGAAATTTACAAGATAATAGTGACTAGGCTAAGCTTTAGATGAAATTATTTCCCTCTCGGGGAAGTTACCCCGTTTCAAATGGGTTCCTCTCGGACACCCATTTGCCGCATGAAGACCAACCTACGCCTTATCACACTCACTCTCTCAAGCTGAGTGTTAGGATATGGGACTAGGGCTCACCCTCTCGAGCTGAACCTCATGTCGACCCACTCCTTAGGCCATCAGTCTAATGGTCTTGGTTTCGCGACCTCCCTCTCGGGCAAGCCGAAAACAAATGGGTGGTTTTGTATTTGCAACTACAAACCCATTAATTAAACCACAACCACTAGGTGAAATCACCATTAAAATACATCTACCCTATCAGCAAGCAAGACCCAACAACAATATCAACCCATATTTGCTAAATCACACCTCAAGAATGGGGTTTTTAGCCACACATCAAGAAATTTAAAAAATACACCTAAAATGATACTAAAATCAAATGGGTATAAGAAATTAAACGTTGATTTAAGTAATGGAAGAAGAATGCAGAAGACCCACTTCCAACTTGGGGAAGATGAAATCCTTCTCTCTTCAAGTCTCCCACAAAACTCTCTCCAAACTTGAGAGAAAAATATCTAAAAACGTACTATTCTATTCTGAAAATAATAATAATGGTTCAGAACTTATAAAATTAATAGACGGTTTATATTTATAGCCATCAGAAATTAGTGCAGGCGAATAGTTCGGTGAGGTTAGTCAAGTCCACCGAATGACTCGGCGACTCGCCCTTCTTCTGTCTCATCGCTATTGAATTCTTGCCTACAACATCTTCACATTCTGGACCATTGGGCGGTATAGTACTGCTTCGCGGAACTATTTGGTAAAGCACCGACTGCTCCTTTTATCGCCTTTTTGATCCTCTTCCTTTAGGGCTTCGCATACTGGAACAAAGGGCTGAGTTTATCCTTTCGGTGAATCGCCAAAGGTTCTTAGCGATGCTCATGCTTCAACTTCTTCGTTCTTTTCAGAATTTTTATTCCTTTTTGCGCCTAAGTATCCATGCTTCCACTAAAACTTCAAATACTTGAAACTTAAGAGTTTTCATCAGATATTGAGACAAAATAAGCATTCGAGGACACTATTCTTATCAAAATAAAGCCCTAAATAATTCCAATTTGTGGACTCATCAAGAGGAAATGATGTTCCAAAGATGGCCTTTAGAACTTAGTATGGTCATTATGAGTTCGTGGTAATGTCGTTTGGGTTGACTAATGCTCCGACGACGTTTATGGATTAGATGAATAGGTTGTTTAGACAATACCTAGATATGTTCGTAAATATGTTTATTGATGATATATTTATCAATTCAAGGAGTGAGAATGAACATGTTAACCATTTGAGAATTATGTTGCAAGTTCTTAAGGACCAAAAACTTTTTGTAAAGTTCAGCAAGTGTGAATTTTGGTTAAGGTTTGTAGCTTTCCTTGGTCATATTGTGTCAAGTAAGGGTGTTGAGGTAGATCTTAAGAATATGGATGCAGTCAAGAGTTGGCCTAGACCTTTATCTCCTTTCGACATTAGAAGCTTTTTGGGTTTGGCCGGTTACTATAGAAGGTTTGTTGAGGGATGTAAGCTTGACTAGAGGCGGATTACCTACGTCTTGGCTAAGGTTAACTGAGGTTACTTAAGGGAGTATTCCGCTTTCATTATGATGTTTATTATGTATTGATTATGATTATGCTTTATGTCTTATGTCTTATGTTGTCTAATGCTTATGACTATCTTGTTTATTCTAGCCATCATATTTAGTACTTGATTGTGCTAACGCATACTCTTGCCTACATTCTTATCTAATATAGGGTCCAGCACTCCCGATTCACACACATGTGGCTAGGTTCTTAATGGATCAAGAAGTGAAGTTTTGGTGAGTCGTCATTGTGTTCGAGGATGTGATCACCACTCTCTATTATGATCTTCCTTTATGTTTTGGAATATTGTATAGGCTACGTCCCAAGATTTCTATTCTCTTATGGTTAGATGGTTTGAGACAATGAAATGCTAGACTTCCGCTTGATTTGATAAAAGACTTTGAATGTATTAAAAAATTTTAATTCCCGCTCATTCTTATTACTTTATGTTATGATATGCTAAGTGGCTTGTATGAGGCTTCTCGGGGTCTTATACGCTTTGTTACATCCAAGGGGTACCCCTGGGTCGTTACAAACTTTGTAATCATAGCACAAGGATTAAAATGGTTCTAGGGTATCTCAAACCACGTCTAGTAGAGTTGTTGATAAATATGAAGCGTGCCACATTTATGAATGGAGTTTAACTTAACAAATATTTCTCCTAATCCGTGCCTGATGGTTTTTAGGATATGACTACTAGAAGGGCTATTGCTAGAAGGTTAGAGGAAGGCAATGTTGAGCAAGAGGTTCCTCCTCAGGATCTTCCCCAAGCTCCTCCTCAAGCTCTGATTGACCCATTAAATAAGAATGTGAGTAATGCGGAGTTTAGATTGGCATTCCAAGTGTTAACTCAAGCCCTGACAGCACAAGATAACATAGATATGGTAGCCCTGTGAACCCAAATGTGGGTACGACATCACAAGAGTGAAGGATTTTATGAGAATGAACCCTCTCGAATTTTATGGTTCCAAAGTTGAGGAAGACACTCAAGAGTTTGTTGATGAGGTCTATAAGGTACTGACTATCATGTGTGTTACTTTGGTAGAGAAGGCGGAACTAGCCGCTTACCAACTCAAAAGGGTTGCTCAGATTTGGTTTAATCAGTGGAACGAGACAAGGTCGGTTGAAGCGGGTCTCGTAGAATGGAAAATGTTCAAAAGTACATTTGTTGACAGATTATTCCCTCTAGAGATGAGAGAGGCGAAGGTACTTGAGTTCATCAACCTTAGGCAAGGAAATATGAGTGTAAGGGAATACGCTTTGAGGTTCACTCAACTAACCAAGTATGCTCCTTCCATTGTGGTGCATCGTAGGGCCAAGATGAGTAAGTTTTTGTTCGGAGTGTCTGACATGGTAGTCAAAGAGTTCTGCAATGCTATGCTTGTCCATGACATGAATATCTCTCGCCTTATGGTGCATGCCCATCAAATGGAGAAAGAAAAGCCCAAGGAAAGATCTAGAGAGGCAAAGAGAGCAAGAGTGGATGATGGTAACTATTCACATTCTAGGTACGGTGGATGGGGTCGTTAAAGGTTTCGGAAAAAGTTCTCCAGGCAAGGTTCTTTAACTGCTCCTCCTAGGCCTAATAATTAGAGGTTGTCTAACCCAAAACCCCAAGGAGATGGTAATAGGCCTCTTATTCCTACTTGTGCCTAATGTGGGAGAAATCATGAAGGGAAGTGTCTAGTTGGCTCTAATGCTTTCTTTGGGTGTGGAAAAATAGATCACAAAATAAAGAATTTTCCTTCGGTTACTAAGAATGATGGATATGGTCATTGTAGGGATCAACCCTACTCTTCATCTGAACCTAGTGGTTCGGGTGAGAATGCTCTTAAGCAAAACCATTTTTATGCTCTCCAAACTAGAGGTGATGAGAGTTCCCCGAATGTTGTGGCTGGTACGTTAAAAGTTTTGCATATAGATATGTATTCTTTACTTGATCCGAGTGCGACTTTGTCATTTGGGACTCTTTTTGTAGCTATGAGATTTGATATGGTCTTGATGTATTGTTAGAACCTTTTTATGTCTGTACCCCCGTTGGTGATTCTGTGGTGGCTAAGAGGGTTTATAGGAGATGTCCCATTTCCTTGTCCCATATAGTTACCTTGGTTGATTTGGTAGAACTTGATATGATAGATTATGATGTCATCTTGGGTATATATTGGTTGCATTCTTGTTATACATCTATTGATTATAGGACTAGAGTAGTCAAATTTCAGTTCCAAATAAGCCTATCCTTGAGTGGAAGGGTGGAAATTCTATGCCTAGAGGTCAATTTGCTTCTTACCTAAAAGCTAGGAAAATGATCTAGAAGGGTTGTGTTTACCATATAGTGAAGATGAGGGATATGGAGTATGAAACTCCTATTCTTGAGTCGGACCTAGTTGTAAAAGAGTTTCCAAATGTTTTTCCTGATGATTTACCCGGTATTCCTACCGTAAAGGAAATAGACTTTGGGATTGACCTTCTCCCCAATACCCAACCTTTCTCTATTCCTCCTTATAGAATGGATCCGTTGGAACTTAAGAAGTTGAAGGAACAGTTAAATTACTTATTGGATAAGGGTTTCATTTGACCTAGTATCTCTCCATAGGGTGCTCCGGTGTTGTTTGTTAAGAATAAAGATGGTTCACTCCATATGTGTATTGATTACCGTCAATTGAACAATGTGACCATAAAGAACATGTATACTCTTCCGAAAATAGATGACTTATTTGATCAACTACAAGGGGTAAGTTATTTCACAAAAATTGATCTTCGGTTGGGTTATCACCAATTAAGGGTGAAAGAGGAAGATATTCCGAAAATGTCTTTTAGAACCCGATATGGTCATTATAAGTTCTTGGTTATGTCTTTTGGTTTGACTAACGCCCCGACGGCGTTTATGGACTTGATGAATAGGGTGTTTAGACAATACCTTGATATGTTTGTAATTGTGTTCATAAATGATATTTTGATCTATTCAAGAAGTGAGAATGACTATATGGGTCATATGAGGACTCTATTGCAAATTCTGAAGGACCAAAAACTCTATGCGAAGTTTTGTAAATGTGAGTTTTGGTTAAGGTCCGCAGGTTTACTCATATAGTTTGAAGTAAGGGTATTGAGGTAGATATAAAGAAGATGTATGCGGTCAAGAGTTGGTTTAGACCTCTATCACTAACATATATTTTAAGCTTCTTGGGTTTGGCCGGTTATTAAAGAAGATTTGTTGAGGGATTCCTCTCCATTGCTTCTTCTTTGACATCTTTGACTCAAAAGAAGGCCATGGTTATATGGTTCGAAGTTTGTGGGAAAAGTTTCCAAGAGTTGAAAGATAAACTTACTTCCGCTCGGGTATTGACCTTACCAGAAGCTACAGATGGCCTTGACGTATATTGTTATGCCTCTAGATTTGGATTGGGATGTGTGCTTATTTAAAATGGTAAGGTGATTGCCTATGTTTCAAGGAAACTAAAGATTCATGAGAAGAACTATCCTACCCACGATCTAGAATTAGCGGCGATTGTATTTTCCTTAAAGATTTGCAGGCATTATTTGTATGGGGTCAATATTGATGTGTTTATCGATCACAACAGTTTGCAATATGTGTTTACCCAAAAAGATCTAATTCTTTGCCGAAAGAGGTGACTAAATTTATTGAAAGATTATAATATTACTGTTCTCTATCACCCTCGTAAAGCAAATGTGGTGACGAATGCCCTTAGTATGTTATCTATGGGTAGTGTTGCACATGTTGATGATAAGAGAAAAGAGTTGGTTCGAGATGTTCATTGGTTGGCCAAATTTGGAGTTCAACTAGTGGATTCCACCAAGGGTGGTATTATTGTCATGACCCGAGAGCACCCCCTAGTCGTAACACGGCGTATTCGACCTCGAAGAGGTCTTATACAATCCCTTAGCATATCATGAACATTAAAGCATATAAAAATAGCAGAAAATTTAAAACGTTTCTTTACAATCGAAGACTTTATAAAATAAGAGTATCTATGACACTATATCTCAAACCATCTATAACATTAACCGTTAAATCTCTTTTAATAAAAACTTGGGACACGACCCTTAAATCTAAAAACATAAAGTAAAGACATAAGGACATGTGGTCAAGCCCTCGAATACTATGAGGACTCACCAATCTTATTCCTCTTGATCAACTAGAGTCCTAGCCGCAAGGATACCATCCAATATCTCCAAAGCCTACATTTATAGAAAATGTAGAAATATGGGTTAGCACAAAATGTACTAAGTATTGAAGCCATGCATAAAAACAGTTAAAACATGCTTGTAAAGGGACATTTAGTTGAAACCATGCTTATGAACTTTTTGAACATCAATCTTTAAAAGAATTGGAGAACATAAGTCATAGACATCTCACATATAGTTCATCAGAGCACAAGGATAACAACATCACCGAGGCAGACTCAAAACATAGCCATAATGTACATACCATCTAGTACAAATCATAATACACTTGAATAGTCACATATCAAGATCACAGCATCATAATAGAACAACCATATGAGTAACCTTAAGCTTCTACTTGTGCAATGCATAGGTAGGGTCCATAGTCCTACCTACACTAAGTGTCACCTTTTGGCCCCCATGATCATACTTGACATAAGTTCATACTAACACATAAGCAACCCAAAATCATACTAGTCCAATGCAAAGGTGAAGTCCCATAACTCTACCAAATGCTAAGTATTACATTTAGATCACCAACATCATACATATCTTACATTTGATTCATTCATAGCCAACATACATAAGAAAGGAGGCATTCATGATCATAACTTGTAATAAGTAAAGTCAATCGTAATTCTAATTAAATGGAAGCATACATTACTCATAACCCTCATGATAGAATGGAACTACACCATGGCTACTTTAGAAATCTACTTGTGCCATGTATGAGTGGCATCCCATAATACCCCTCATACTAAGTAGATATCCAAGAGGAGTCATTAGTCATAATTCATGCAACATATTCATATCATACATCTTAGTCATATTTCATATAGTTCATATCATAAATAAACCACCCTCATAATCCCTTCACAAATTCACTTGTGCAATGTACACATGAAGACCCATACCCCCACATATACTAAGCAAACCCATCAAGAGGTCATAAGTGTAGTTCACATGCATAATCATAATTCATAGTTCATATTCATATCTTGATTCATTTTCTGATCATACAAGGACACTACCCATAACCGACATAGACCATGTGAGCTACATGGAATCCGGTGTACTACTCCCACACCAAAAAGAGAGTGTCCTACTTGCCAAGGTAGAACATACATAATAGCTACTACGTAGATCCACTAGCTAAGACCTACGGAGGCACATAGTTATGGGATAGAGAGATTGCTTCTAGAAACCAGGCCTATCTAGTGGGAGAGTTTCCATCTCATGAGAGCATACGTAGAAAACCCGGCCTAACTATTGGGAGTGTCACTACCTCATTGTCATATCCTCTCGGTGCTAAGCATTATTCCCAAATTTATACATAGTTAGTGTGAATTTCATTTATGTATATGTAGGAGTACTTTACCTTTTAGTCAACACTACTCATAACATAGCTCATTGCTTCAATAAGGTGAGAACTACCTTTCACCCTTCTGAATCCTAATATACATGTGAGAAATCCTTTCACATACATTCATAGTGTTTTCATGAGAATACCCTTTCAATCAACACAATCATATCCTATTTATTCATAACATAACACACTTAGTTACATCATCATGGTCATGTACATTTCATGCATAATAGTATGTAAAGGCGCATATGAGAACTAGCCTTTCAATTGACACCATAGACACATCATATTAGTGTTTATGCATGGAGTGTATGTGTGTACATAATTGTCCTCAAAATGGCACAATAACAACAACATTTTCATCATAGGAACTTCCCTTCAAAAGGGATCACAAAACATTAATAATATCCCAAGTCATGCACAATTCACATATATTGCATTTAAGGATCCTAAACCACATTCATAACCTTCATTATAATAGAGATGGATACATTCATCATTCAAGTAGGCCATTCATGGCATGTATAGAATCATACATTCATATAGGAGGTTATGTGGGTAGGGTCCTTCCACAATACAACCTCATACAATTCAACATATAGACCATACCATGTTCATAACATCTCATTCTTATTCATAACATATCATACTTAGTAATATCTTGGGTTGAAGGGAAGAGGGATCTTGTCTCAAAACTACAATTCATACTAACAAGTGAGCACCTCCACCATAAGTGGATCAAACCATTCATACAAAGGATACATGATAAGTAAACATCTCCACCATAAGTGGATCAACAATTCAATAGAAGACTACTCACCAATTGAAAACCTTCATTCATAGCCATCAAGGCTTTCTTTAAGATTCAACCCTATTTTCTTGAAATTCATACATCATATAGGTTAAAATCACAATACAATAATTAACTATGTGAAAACATACTAGATTCTCATCGTTCATTCATCATTCAAGACATACTAGTGTTTAGATTTGAGAAAGAAGGGAAATCATGGGTCTTGTGGGAAATTATTAAAAAACCATAACAATTACATGAATTCATCCTCAAACATTCATGTTTAATCATAAATAACCATTATAGATCAATGGAATCGATTTTAGAAAGAGACCCACAAATTTGATTGAAAACCTAGAAATTGGGGAACTTTGAAAACATAGTTCGAAGGGTTTCTTGGTGATAGCTAACCAAGAATAAAGAACTCCCATACCTTAGCCTTAGAATACCATAAATTTTGTGATTAAAATCTTCCATCTCCTAGCCCTAGCTGATCTCCTTCTATTTTCTTCAATGGAGGGTTTTGAGAGGGAAAAGGAGTTGGGGTTTTATTTGGCTCTTGGAATAATTGATTTAATTGGGTGAGTTTTGGGGTTAAAATGACTTAAATAGCGGTCGTAGGCTTGGGAAAAATGAGATATCCTTGAGTTAAAACAATTGGGAAAATACCCAATAAGTCACTTGCTGGAAACTGCCGAAATGGCATCACTGAAGCCTTCACGGAGCGTGATCATCACCACGGCCCGTGAAACGGGTCGTGAAGATATTTCAGCCTGACAATGCTTCACTATTTCGGGGATAAAGTTTTAATCCAAGATCGGAAATGGGCAAACTCGGTGGCGTTGGAAAGAGCACTCAGAGATCTTTAATTCTATAGGTGATGGCACACCTAATTCATTTTGAGCTGAAAGATATGACCATTTGAAGTTGACCCTATACTCTAAGTCTAATGGAAAGCCCTTCACGTGAGGCTCTACGAGCCGTGGTGCCTCTCGTGGTCATGATACAGTATCTAGGAAACCTTCCCCTTAACCCCAAAAAATCTAAGGCACCACCACAAGCTTTCCCACGAGACGTGGTCATCACCACGAGTCGTGAATTGGCTCGTGTGGAGGGGCTGTTTTTGGGCAGCCTTTGTTTAGCCATTGCCTAGCCTAGAACGAGTCACACCACGAGCCGTGGTGGTGGTAGTGGAAGGTGAGGCAGTGTCCATGAAAGAGTGGACTGCCCTAGTCCTCTTCCTTGGTTCTCACCCTCAAACTTAGCCCTCGTTTAGTCTACTAGTTTCTGGACGTCATGGTCGTTTCTTGATGTTTGACCTCTAAAATCACCAAACTAACATCAATATCCATTTTACATCATTTGAACAAGTTTTCAACTATAAACTAACATGTGAGTCTCTAGTTCAACCTACTAGATTTAGTCAAGCCTTAGCTAAGTCTTACTAGTTCGTACGGGGTGTAACAATTATGGTCCATAATGGTTCCGAATCGTCTTTCGTGGCTGATGTTAAAGCAAAACAATGTATTGATCCCACCTTAGTAGAATTGAAAGAAGCGGTGCGAAAGAAGTCTATAAAGGCTTTCTCCCAAAGGGGAGATGGTGTCCTAACGAACTATGCATGGGTTCGATTTAAAACGATTTCTAAAGGCATTATTGCATTGAATTGTGAATAAATTGTTGATTTAAAGATGACGTAAGATGAATTCTTCCTAGAACCCATGTTTTCCCCCAAATTCCAATGTTGTGATTTGAGGTTGGGATTTGATTGATTATGATGGAATGTGAATTGTTAATGTTTACATGGATATAAAATGTTGAAATCATGCTATTACTCTTGACTAATTGTATTGATCCACTTGAAAGGTGGAGGTTTTTAGTTACTATGTATAATGTGAAGGATATGCATGTGATTTAGATGATAGAATGATGATCTTGTATAGAATGTAAATGTGTTGTGATTGAAAGCATATTCTCACTTGACACTCATGAATGTAGATGATGGATCCTATTCTTGTATAAATGAAGGTAAAAGTGAATGTGTATCTTGAATTGGTAGGCTAAGGCATCCTTTTCTTATATTTATGAATGTGGTCATGAATGAAGTATATTGTATTGGTAGGCTTAAGCACCCTCTTCTTGAATGAATGAAAGTATTGTTAAATCTTGAGTTGGTAGGTTTAGGCATCCTCTCTTGTGTAATGAATGTATCTTGACTTGATGTATGTGAATCAATAGGCCTATGATATTCCTTTCATAAATGACTAATGAATGTGTCTTGACTTGATGAATATGAATCGATAGGCCAATGGCATTCCTTTCATAAATGAATGATGAAGTATTCTAGGCTATGACATGAACCAATAGACCTAGTGTTAGTAGCCCTTCATGATGAGTCTAGGAACTAATGTGATGAACCTGGAATCGGTAGACCTAGTGTTGGTAACACTTTCATGTGTGAAATTATGACCTTGTATCGGTAGACCCAATGTTTATGGCACCCTTCTTGGAAAGTCAATGAGCAGTTATCCCTAATGTAACTTGAATCGGTAGACCTAGTGATGGTGTCCATTTATTGTGTAATGTACTTTTGGTCAGTAGACCTAGTCTTGGTAGCCCTCTCAAGTACAATGATGTTAATGAGGATGAACTACTCTATGGTAATTGAGGCTAAGCACCGAGTGGATATGGCTATGATGGTGACTCTCCCAATGTTAGGCTAGAGTCCAATGAACATCTTTCTTATCCCATAACTATGTGCCTACAATTTGGGAATGGAGGCTAATCCCGGTACATTTTGGTTGCTCCCGGGTGAATGGAATGCCGCAAACTATGGGCTTTTGTCTAAATTTGTTCCCTCAAGTAATCCACATTTGGAACACATAAGTGACCTTGGTATCTAAGTACACCATCTCCCCCTTGGGAGAAAGCATCAACGGATTTCTTATACAACACCTCTTCCAATTCAACCAACCAACAATTGAACACCTAGTCGGGTCAATCTATGAACATCTCGACCCAACTCTTTCTTTTCTTCTTCAATATGAGAAACATTATTCGTAGATAATCGACTATGAGCATGCGCTACCATATTAGCTTTGTCGGGGTGATAAAGAACACTCATTTCATAATCAATCAATTACTCAAGCCACCTTCTTTGGCGAAGATTTAGATCTTTTTGGTTAAACACATATTGCAAACTCTTCTGGTCGGTAAACACATCAACATGTACTCCACACAAATAGTGTCTCCAAATCTTTAAGGCAACAACAACCGCCGCTAACTCAACGTCGTGGGTAGGATAATTCTTTACATAGATTTTAAGTTGCCTTGAGGCATAGGAAATAACTTTCCTATTATGCATAGGTACACACCTCAGCCCAATTTCAAGGCATCATAATAAACCAAAAAACCGTCCGTCTCTTCCGATGAGGTCAACAACAGAGAGGAAGTAAGTCTATCCTTCAAGTAGTGAAAACTCTTTTGACACACTTCAGACCATATGAACTTAGCCTTGTTTTGAGTCAAAGACGTCAATGGAGAGGCAATCGAAGAGAATCATTCAACAAACCTTCTATAATAACTGGCTAAACCCAAGAAACTTCTAATATCCAAAACAGTAAGGGGTCTAAGCAAAATTTTGACTGCATCCGTCTTCTTAGGGTCTACCTCAATACCCTTACTTTAAACAATATGACCAAGGAAAGATAAAGACCTTAACCAAAATTTGCAAAGATTTTTGGTCCTTAAGAACTTGTAACATGATCCTCAAATGATTAATATGCTCATCCTCAATCCTGGAGTAGATCAAAATATCATCAATTAACACAATCAGAAACATGTCAAGATATTGCCTAAACAACTTATTCATCAAATCCATAAACACCACCGGAGCATAAGTTAACCCAAATGACATTACCATAAACTCATAATGACCATACGGAGTTCAAAAATTTGTCTTTGGAATGTCATTATCTTTCACATTCAACTGCTAATAACATGATCGGAGATCAGTCTTAGAGAAATAACTTGCCCCTTGAAGTTGGTAAAATAAGTCATCTATCCTTGGGAGAGAATACTTATTCTTAATGGTCACCTTGTTCAACTGCCTATAATCGATACACATACGAAGAGAACAATCTTTCTTTCTAACAAACAAAATGGAGCATCCCATGGAGACATACTCCATAGGATGAAACCCTTATCCAACAAATCTTTCAATTGTTCTTTCAACTTCATAAGTTCTACCGGAGCCATACAGTAACGAGGAATAGAAATAGATTGCGTATTTCGGAGAAGATCAATACCAAAGTTAATTTCCCACTCGGGAGGAATACCGGTTAAATAATCTTGGAAAACTTCCAGACTCTCATTAACAACGGGGACCGACTCGAGAGAAGGGGTTTCAAAATCTACATCCCTCACCATTACTAGATTGTAAAAAAAAAACCTTAGAAATTATCTGTCTAGCTTTAAGATAAGAAACAAACTGAACCTTAAGCATAGAATTTCCCCCCTTCCTCTCTAAGATAGGCTTATTCAGAAACTGAAACATGACTACATGAGTTCTATAATCAATAGAAACATAACAAGAGTGCAGCCACTCCATACCAACAATAACATCAAAATCGAACATATCAAGCTCTACCAAGTCAACAAGAGTAACTGTATGGGACAATGAAAGGAGACACTTTCTATAGACCCTCTTAGCCACAATAGAATCACCAACAACCGTAGAGATAGAAAAAAGTCCTAACAACACATCTAGAAGAACATCAAACCGCATAGCCACATATGGCATCACCAAATACAAGGTAGAGATTAAGTATAGTGTAAACATCAAGTTTGAAAACTAACAACATACCGTTAACCACATCGGGAGAACCCTCATGTTCACCACGAGTCTGAAGTGCATAGAAGTTGTTTTTCTTAAGATATTGGAACCCGCACGACTAGTAGTAGCTTGATTTCCCTCTCTTCCTTTAGCCATAAGCATTGGGCGATCCCTCATTTTGTGACAACTCTTACCACACCCAAAGCAACCATTTATGTCGGCTAGGCATTTACCCTCGTTCTTCCTTCCACACATAGTACAATTAGATTTAGGCAATGAAGATCCACTAACATTACCTCCTTGAGGCTTAGGCTTAGATACCTTGTCTTTGTTGAACTTAGGATGATCATTGGAGGAATCTTGACTGAAAAACCTTTGTCGGAATCTATGACTACCTTGTCCATCGGACCTTGCATATGAGAAATTTCCATCACCGGTGATAGACCTATTTACCTCTGTAGACTTTTTCTTAAGTTTCTATTCCTCAATTTGTTGTTCATGCACATGAGACGAGACACGTCCATGTCATTATTAAGCATAACAGTTCAGCCCTCTTTAATGACCATTTCGGACACACCCGAAACAACTTTACTCATATTTGCCCTTGAATCAACAACCATAGTTGGAGCAGACATAGACAATTGAGAAAACTTTAGAGCATATTCTGTCACACTCATACTTTCTTGTTGAAGGTTAATGAACTCAAGCACCATGGCTTCCCTCATCTCAAGGGGAATCAACCTATCAAGAAAAGTGACCTTAAACTTTCCCCAATCAGAAGGACCGACCTATTTCAATCTCCCTTCCTTCCATTTGTTTTAGCATATTTGAGAAACACCTTTTATAGTTGATAAGAGGAAACGTCCGCCTTTTCTACCGGCGTAACTTCAATGATCATCGAAACCTTATAGACCTCAACAATAAACTATAGAGGATCTTCCTCAACCCTAGAACCATGAAACTCCGGAGGATTCATCCTTGTGAACTCCCACACTATTGAAGCCGTCGTACCCACATTTGGGTTCACGGGAACCACTACCTCCCTATTGTCTTGAGCCGTCATGGCTTGAGCCAGCACTTGAAAATAAGCCCTCAACTCTACATTTGACACTTGCTAAGCCAAAGAATCGATCTGAACTTGAGGAGCTTGGGGAGAAGCGTTTTGTTCCGCGGTCTCTCTTGCATTTCATCTAGTATAGGCTCTTCGAGTCAATATATCTTGAAGAACATAGGATAAGGATTAGGAGAGAGACCTTATAGTGTTAAATTCTATCGCATGACTTACGAGTAATGAAAGAAGTGGAGTTTCATAATAATCTTATAGCCTCTCATTCATAAATGTGGCGCGCTTCACACTTATAAACAAGACTCTAATAGACGTGGCTTATGAGACATCCTATGGCCATTCTAAACCTTGCGCTCTGATACCATGTTTCTCATGACTCAGGGGTACCCTCTAGATGTAACATGGCGTATAGAACCCCGAAGGACTCCATACAAGCCACTTAGCTCTCATAACATAAGAAATACAAAAATAATAGTAAAACAATGGTCGAAGTCCAAAACATTTTTATAAAAGCTAAGCGAAAGTCTAAAACACTTGCCTCTTCATAGCCATCTTATACAATAGAATGAAATTGGGCCTATCCCATACATCATGTTCAAATGAGAAAAACATTAAAAGGAACTAGAACAATGAAAGTCCATCCTCGAAGCATGAGGATTCACAAAAGCATGGAAATATCTCAAGTCAACCTCTAACCTCGAAAGTAATGACCCTGACTGGCAGATCCTATATTTGGCGAAGTGTAGTCAACAGTATGTGTTAGTACAAAACAATGTATCATGTATGATAGTCATGCATAAAACATTTAAATCATGCTAAAAGGGAAATTTCATTTCATGACATGCAATTGACCAAGCTCAAACATGATATAAGAGAGATGGAAAACATAAGTCATAAAATAATGGTCAATGAAAGCTAACTTCATCTTTAAAACCTTTGAACTCATATGCGATACGTCTTGAAGTAACCTTTGCTCATTCATAATATGGGGAATTAGCCTTAACCGACATAGAGACCATGTGAGCTACAACATGATCTTCCGGTGTCTCCCACACCGAAAATGGTTGTCCTACTTGCCAAGGCAAGAACCATGAACTTCTAGTTTAAGTGGATCCACTATCTAATGAACCTATTGGGGCACATAGTTAGGGGATAGGAGATTGCTACAAGAAACCCAACCTCTACTAATGTAACACCCCGTATCAGAAAAAGGGAAAAAAGATCAGATTTTGGGAAATTGCATGTGCTAGCCACGAGGACTACCCACGGTCCATGGATGGGACCAGAGACTGTAGGTGTGGTTCGTGGATAGCCCTGCTAAAAGGGGTATAGAGGCTCAATACCACGACCTGACCTACAGACCGTAGGACAGACCACAGTCAGTGGTTTGTTGGCCCAAAAACCATCTTCTGACCTCCAACCACGGTCCACCAGGACAGGCCACCATTGTCCATCAACTGGGTCCGAAGGTGGAAGGTCAGTGGTAAGTAGGCAGATAAGTGCAGGGGCAGTTGGGTCTTTTCCTAATTAATTAGTCCTATACTACGTCATTTTACCCTTCATCCAGACCCCTATATAAGATTTTTCCACCCCCAAATTAACCCATTGACTTCATTCTTCCAAATTCACAAAATAAAACCAAATCTTCTCTCCAAATATTTCTTTGTCTAGATACTTGAAGAAGAAGAAGATTCAACCTAGGGTTTCCAGTCAAGGTCTTAATTCCTCCATTGAAGTCAAGATTTTGGATTCAAGGTATGATAGTTTTCATCCATGGATTCATTTCATTCATGGAGTTCCCAAATTCCTCTGTCTCAAAGGGTAGAATTCCCCTATTGAGTTAGGGTTTTCTTCAATTTCCATGGGTTCCTTGAATTATTTATATAAATGATTGAATCATGATCTCTTATGCATGAATTGATGAAATATAATGATTTTATGATGATTTCCCCATGAACCCATGTAATCCCCATTTTTCTAAATTATGAATCATATGATATAGGATTTTGATCTTCAAGGAAGAGTTTTATAAAATTAAGCATGTATTCCAAACTTTACATGTATTTATTATGAAATACATATACACCCCATGTTTTTAAGCATTGACGAATGAAAGTTGGTTTTGAAGCTCAAGAGGTAAATTATGGACTTATGCATTGTTGTATGAAATCTATGCAAATGTTTTAAGGGTTCTTTGTGAGTAAAGTACCAATAATGATGTTGTGTTATGAAAGGATATTCTCATAAACACATACTAGAATGATGTGAAAGGTTTTTTTACATAGAAATGATTCTTAGGTTGAAAGACTTTCTCATCTCATTGAATCAAAGAGTAAGACTTATCCTAACGAACTAGCGTGGTTTGGTTGTCCAAGGGCACCTGTCCATGATTAATGAAGTCAAGTAAGAAATGACTATTCCATGGGATTTATGCTTTGCACCGAGAGGATATTTATAATGGGATGGAAGGTCTCCCGTAGTAGAGGTCGGGTTTCAAGAAGCAATCTCATGGGATGGAAGGTCTCCCATTAGTAGAGGTCGGGTTTGTAGTTGCAGTCTCCTTATCCCTTAAATATGTGCACCCATAGGTTGATTAGGTAGTGGATCCACTTAAGCTAGAAGTTCATAGTTCTACCTCGGCAAGTAGGACAACTCTTTTCGGTGTGGGAGACGCAGGGAATCATATTATAGCTCCGATGGTCAACATGTCGGATTAGGCTATTTCCCCACAAGTAATAATGAATTAAAGTTACTTCTAGAATTATCGTATATGAGTTCAATGGTTTTAAAAGATGATGTAAGCCTGCATTGACCATGATTTATGACTTATGTTTTATAACTCTTTTATATCATGTTTTAGCCTTGTCAATTGCATGTCATGGAAATGAAATGTCCCTTTTTGCATGATTTAAATGTTTTAATGCATGGCTATCATACTTAGTACATTGTTTTGTACTAAGATTAATCTTTCCTACATTTCCCCAAATCTAGGGTCTAGCAGTCAGGGTACTTGGTTTCGTCGCTAGAGGTTGCTTTGAGACAATCAAACCTTTTGATGAGTCCCCATGCTTCGAGGACGTAATTTCATTTTTCTAGTTCCTTTTGTTGTATTTTCCCTTTTGACCATGTTGTATAGGCTAGGCCCAATTTAATTTAATGTATTAGATGGCTATAATGAGAAAAGTGTCTTAGACTTCCGCTTTTCATTTATAAATTTTTTTGGACTTGGACTATTGTTTTACTCTTATTGTTCTATTTTTTATGTTATGAGAGCTAAGTGTCTTATATGGAGTCCTTCGGGGTTATATACGCCATGTTACATATAGGGGGTACCCTCGGGACGTGACAAACTTGGTAATTAGAGCACGAGGTTTAGAATGATCCTAGAATGTCTCATAAGCCATGTCTAGTAGAGTCTTGTTCATGAGTGTGAAGCGCGCCACATTTATGAATGAGAGGATATAAGATGATTAGGATATTCTACTTCTTTCATTACTCTTAAGTTGTACGATAGAGTTTTACTCTATAAGGTCTCTCTCTTAATCCTTATCCTATGTTCTTAAGGATATCGATTCGCGAAGAGCTTATACTAGAAGAATGCGAGGTAGAATGCGGAACAAGAAGCTCCTTCCTAAGCTCCTCAAGTTTCAGTCGATCCTTTGGACGAACAAGTATCCAATACAAAGTTTGGGGATACTTTACAAGTATTGGCTCAAACCATGACGGCCCAAGCCAATAGGGAGGTAGTGGTTCCCATGAACCCAAATGTGGGTTCGGGGGCTTCAAGAGTAGGGGACTTTTACAAGTATGAATCCTCCTAAGTTTCATTGTTCTAAAGTTGTGGAAGATCCTCAAGAGTTTATCGATGAGGTCTTTTCGATTCGGATGATCATGTAAGTTACGCCGGTGGAAAAGGCAGAGTTGGCTGCTTATCAACTAAAGGTTGTGGCTCAAATATGGTATAACAAATGGAAAGAGGGGAGATTGGAACATATGGGTCCTCTTGTTTGGGACAAGTTTAAGACCGCTTTTCTTATAGGTTCTTTCCCTTTGAGATGACGGAAGACAAGGTTCTTGAGTTCATTCACCTTCGAAAAGGAAGTATGAGTGTGAGGGAATATGTTCTAAGGTTCACAGAATTGTCTAAGTATGCTCCGACGATGGTTGTCGATTCAAGGGTTAAGATGAGTAAGTTTGTATCGGGTGCATCCAAAATGGTGGTTAAAGAGTACCGAATTACCACGCTCATTCATGAGATGGACATATCTCGTCTTATCGTGCATTCACAAAATATTGAGAAGGAGAAACTAACAAAAAATTGTAGAGAGGTAAAAAGGGCTAAGACCGATGATGGTTATTTCACTAACAGAAGGTCCAATGGACAAAGTCGTCCTAGATTCTGAAAAAGGTTTTCCGATCAAGGTTCCTCCAATGCTTCTCCTAAGTTCAACCAAGATAAGGCGTCTCACCCTAAGCCTAAAAAAGGTAATGGTAGTGGATCTTCATTGCCTAGGTCAAATTGTGCTAAGTGTGAAAGGAAGCATGAGGGTAAGTTCCTAGCCAGCACAGATGGTTGTTTTGGTTGTGGTAAAAGTGGTCACAAAATAAGGGATTCCCGATGCTTATATCTAAAGAAAGAGAGGGAAAGCAAGCTACTACTAGTGGTGTGGGTTCCAATGCTCCTAAGAAAGACCGTTTCTATTTCCTTCAGACTCAAGGTGAACAAGAGAGTTCTCCAGATGTGGTTACCGGTACGTTGAAAATTTTCCAACTTGATGTATAGGCTTTACTTGATCCCAGTGCTACCTTGTCTTTTGTGACGCCATATGTGGCTATGAGGTCTGATATTAGAACTTTTTTCTATCTCTATTCCAGTTGGTGATTCTATTGTGCCTAAGAAGGTCTGGTGATTCTATTGTGCCTAAGAAGGTCTGTATAAGGTGTCCCACTTTGTTGTTCCATAGATTTACTCTTATTGACTTGGTAGAGCTTTATATGTTAGACTTTGATGTTATCTTTGGTATGAATTGGTTGCATTCATGTTATGCTTCAATTGATTGTAGAACTCATGTAGTCAAGTTTTAGTTTCCGAATGAGCCAATTCTATTGTGGAAGGGGGGAACTTCTATGCATAAGGGTCAGTTTGTCTCTTATATTAAAGCTAGAAAGATGATTTCTAAGGGCTGGATTTACCATTTAGTAAGGGTAAGAGATGTAGATTCTGAAACCCCTTCTCTCGAGCCATTTGGCCTGCATCGTTTCATGATCTAGATACATGTATTCAGGATCATCACCATGTGTTTCGTTGGGATCATATGATATTCAAGTCAGCTTTGGTGAGACTTCTTATATTTCGGAGGACTTCACCTTTATCTTACAGTTAGTAGTTTTGAGATGTCGTGGGTGTTTTCATGATATCCTTCTGTAATAGTAGAGGCTTCTTTGATAGACGTAGTTGAGGAGTTTATGTATTTACTTTTATTTTGAGTATTCTAAAGACTTTTTAAAAAGTTGAGTATTTGAGTTTATTGAAATTAATTCAGTTTTATGCTTTTGTATGTGTCACGCTCCGAGGCTATCCCCTTTGACATAACACGAGACCTAGGATCACGAGTGAGCCCAAGCTTACCCTGTGTCTGGCATATCATAAGCATACTGAAAGATAACTAAATGGACATGAACTATGCAGACGCTAAAATAGTGGCTATCTGAAATGGGGAGAAACCCAACTAATATGAATATATAAAATATACTAAAAGTTTAGGGATACCAAAAAGATAAACTAAAGAATCCAAGCTGATTCTACTACTATGTATGAAAAGCCTCTAACTGAGTTGAGTTTCTAGGACATGCTCCCCAGCTAACTCTAACAAAACTAAAATAGAAATGTCAAGACTAAAATGAAAGCATTTCTATTGTCCTCAGAGTATGAGGACTCACCACTAAAGCTGCTGAATGTGGATTGAGGATCGATCTAAGCGCGGTTTGAATGCTGAGTACCTGAACCTACATCATAAAAGGATGTATGGCAGATTATGCGTCAATACGTTCAATGTACTGAGCAGGCAAAATATATAGATACTGAGCTGCACACATATATGTAAGCTAAAACAAGGCATAACTGAGAAATATAGTAAATATTGAAAGCATAACTAAAAAGCAAAACTAAATGCAATGACCAAGTACTAATCATGAACATGTGTCACGACCCAGGAGTACCACCTAGACGTAACACGACGTACTTGACCCCGAAGGGGTCTCATACAAGCCCTTAGCATAATCATAGACATGAGATCATAGGAAAATAGTGTGGAATTTAAAACTTTTTTTTACAATCGAAGTCTTTTATGAAATGAGAGAAAATCTACAGTACTATGTCTCAAACTATCTAACACTTGAATTACAAAATTAGGGACAAAGCCCTTACATAAGTCTAAATATAAAAGAAAGACATAAAGGACATATGGTCAAGCCCTCGAATACAATGAGGACTCACCAATCTTGTTCTTCTTGATCTACTATTAACCTAGCCACGAGGATGAAATTCAATATCTCCAAAGCCTACACTTATTGAAAATGTAGAAAGAAGGGGTTAGCACAAAAAGTACCAAGTGTGGAAGCCATGCAATAAAACCATTAAAACATGCATAAAAGGGACATTTCATTTGAAATCATGCTACATTCCATTTTTAGAACATCATCTTTAAAATAGTTGGAGAATGCAACTCATAAGGCACTTCACATACATTACAACATAACATAAGATATATCATTATAATAACAAACATAATCTCCAACACAAGCATAGTACATAACCCAATCCTCACAATACGTAGTCTCCAATCACAACTTAATACATAGTCAAATACCAAGATCATCTCCACATAATGGAATTATCACATGAGCAACCTTAAGCTCTACTTGTGCAATGCATGGGTAGGACCCCATAATCCCATCCACACTAAGTATCACTTCTAGGCCACCATGATCATCCATAACACACCTTGACCTCAACCATTTCCAACACATATAGACAAAGAGCCATTCATGTTCATATATTGTAATAAGTAAAGTCATTCTTAACAACAACTCATATCATGCATGTCGCGCCTCATTTTTCTCAAAACGGGTTTTCGGTGCACGACCTAACAACTCTTTTGGGCTTTGAAAGGATTGAAGAGTCGCCACCTAACGAATTAAGGCGCGTTAGGGCACCTATCTAACCTAACTAATTCAACCTAAGGTCAACGAACCAGAGGTAAGGGTTCAAATTACCTCAAGAGGTAGGTGTTAGACATCCCTCGAGGTCCACAGATAAGGGTCCCGACAGTATCTAATGCAATTTATGTGGGGGTTACAAGTAGCAAATAAGGTCATTTCATTTATTATTTAGTTAATTAGCATGCTAACTAGGTGATAACTAATATTAAACAATTAAAATCAATTTATTCATTTATTTTATTAGATAAGCATGCAAAACTAGGTGATGGCATAATACTAAATAATTAACACAAATAAAAAATTTAAAAGAAATAGTGAAAAGATAGAAAGTGGACAAGTATATAAGCAAATATCATTTTGTATTTAATTAAACTACCCCAAATAAATATAACTATAAAAAAAAAACAAGTAAAGGGAGAAAGGCAAGGGGGACTCTGAAGGGCTTACGAATCAGCACTCGACTTTTTTTTGTTTTAGATAGGCTTTCGTATAGGGACAGACAAAATCAATGTTTGTCTTTTAAGCCTGAGTCGATGTCATCATCTCCGTAGGGCCTAAACAACCCCTACCCCACCACCGCATGCTTTTCGTCTCTAAAGGTGTCTAGCGTCCCTGCTTAAAGTCCAAGAGGCATTGGACTACTATTAGGAAGGGTTTAGACCAAAATATACTCCTAATAGGCCCACCTAGACACCAAGTCAAACACGTTGGACGAGCATTTAGCACATAAGTCTTATATTGGCCTCTAGATTTTAATTAACATGCTAACAAACACAAGTAAGATGAAAAGGTCGCATGTGAAGTGTGTGTACATATAAACAGGTAGCAAGGAATACACAAATATAACAATTAACTTATAAAAGGGCAGATAGTTATGACACAATGCAAAATTTGTTTATTTTATTAATAAAGCATGCGTGAATTATTTATTAGTTTATTAAAAGTGGCAAAACAATTATCCATAATGTTTCGCGCAGAATTAATTAGGACAGCAAATTTAAAATAGCAGATTAAGCAGAAAATAGCTTATTTATGCGGTAGCAAATTAGACTATTGTGTGAAATTTTGTTTTAAGTGGCAGTCAATTCGACAAGTACAGGAATTAATCACTTGAAGGCAGAAAAGTTAATTACGATGCAGAAATTATTAATTATTTCATGCAGATTTAAACTGGACAGATTAGAATATGCAAAATATTATTATTGTTATTATTATTATTATTATTGTTATTTTTTTAAAAGTGGCAGGATAGTTGTCAAATACAGAAAAGCAGTAGCACATGGGATTATAGTATTAATGCGGAATTTAATTCAAGTAGCAGTTAAAATGCAGAAAATAATTAACCCAGACATGATTTAATTATATCAACAAATTTAAAGTAGCAGATTTTAAAGACATGCATAATATAATTATTAGTTAATTTTAGGTGATTAGCAGATCTATCACAGAATACAGGAAATATATTTATTTATTTTTTAAAAAATCATGTAGCAGAACAAAATGGATTATTAGTATTTTCAGTAACAGAACAAAGCAGAACCTAATTGATTTGAGCCAGATTCAAACTAGGAAGCAGATTATAGTTTTAAAACGAAAAAGAATTTCAATCTTTTTATTTATTAGCATGCTGATTGATATCTCAACTTATTAATTATGTCCTATAGGCATGGTTTCTAAGTGAATATGCCGAAATTAATTACTGATCCTATAGGCCTACTTTCTATATCCTTATGAGCATGATTTCTAAGTGATTGATAAATTAAAATATTAGAGCTCCTATAGGCATGCATTTCTAAATAAGGATGTACTAATTGCTCAAACAAACACATAGGACACATATTCACAACAAACACAAGATTATTTGCATATATATAGTGTTAGAGTTACACAACCGAACAAAAGGGAATAAAGGATGACAAAATATATATCCAAAATAAAATATTAAACAGTGACAATTTCTTCCGAAATCTCGCCCCCTAGGCTACTCTTCAATGTCTTGAACTTTAAGTTCAAAACCTGTTAAACAAAATAATACATAGGATCATAGCATAATAATAACTATATAGAGCATAACAAATATTCACAACAAACACACGAATTTCAAACGATTCAGAGAACACATAAGATCACGCATTGACAAGGAAAAGATAAGAAAACTAACCCGGATGCTTCCTTTTGTTTATTTTCGAACACACAACAACATTTATAATAAAATAATGCAAGACAAAATTTAAATTAATGAAGAAGAGCTAACCAATTATGCAGAAAGTTTATCAGCAATGAAGACCCAATTTGATTCGATATTAGACTCGAACACAGCAAAAACGAGTAAAGCAACACATAGAGTGTTTACCGGAATCTTTCTTGTAAGTAGAGAGTAATATTTTTTAAAGTATTCAAGAGTGTAAGACCATGTCCGGTTAATGAAAGGGGAGTCCTCTTTATATAGTGGAGGAGAGGCATGGTTTAGAAGGAAAGGATATATTTTTAGGAATTAATTAATATAACATTTTCCTTATTTAAAGAAGAACTAAATCAGATTTTAATTTATTTTTACCAAATATAAAACAAGTAAGAAATTAGGTTGATCTTAATTAAGATGAGAAAATATCCACTAACATATATTTTCCTTATTGAAGGGGAAGACCAAATAAGATTTATTAATTTTATTCTTTACCAACTATGGAGCAAAACTAAAATCAGCGAAAATATTCGCTAAACCGATAGGATTTCTAAAAATGGATTAGTAAGGATCAATTCACACCATAATTAAGTGGGGGAAGAATCAATTTGCAGCACTATAAATTAATAAATATTAAATCATCACAAGGAAAAGAACAATACATGTTTTAATCCATAATTTCAGACTTACCATAGGCAAAGGGGACAACAAATTACACCGAACTAATTACGCACAGCCATAAAGGTTAACAATATAAGGAAGTCTAAATCACAATATTTGACCAAACATTTAGCTAGATTAACACCCTTAAGGGATCCTAACAGATATGAGTAAACAATCAACAAGTCACAATTACACATATTAAAGGAATAAATCAACATGTAAAATGTCAAGGAAAATCAAGAATAATTATTTTAAGAAGAACAAATATGATTCTCAATCGATAAAGACTAAAAAAAATCATGTCTTTTACTATGGAGAAATTAATCAAAGGAGATCATAAATTAGACTTTATTATACAAATGACGAGGATGCGCAACCTAGCCGTTAGAGTACGGACTCATTGCAGCCAGTGCACCAAAACAAACTTCACAAATTAAAGCTTGAATAGATAATCGCAACCTAAACATGCTTTTCTAAGAATCAACGAGAATTATAAGCACATGATAACACAATATGAACTCACCATTTTTTTAAATCAAGAACAAAGTGTTAAAAAGGAATAGAATAAACTTGCCTGGACGGATCTGTCAAAGATTCGTCTTAAAACTGCAAAGGAAACTTAAACGTTTGCAGGAGTTCGCTGTTTTCGGAGCTCGCTGGTTGCTGCAGCTGGTGTCGGTGCTGCTGGTCCTGGGTATCTCCAGCTCTCGCTGCTGCTCATTTCAACAAGCTGCTGGCCGGAGTTGTTGTTGTTGTCTTCGTCGTCCTGCAGGTGGTTCGCCTTGCTGCTGTCTTCGCCGACTACTGCTGATGTTCTTGCCGAGCTGCTGTCCACCGGAAAATGGAGCAGAGGCGGCCAGTGCCTGCTTGTTTCGCACTGCTGCTTCTTCGCCGGAGAAGAAGAGATAAAAGAGAGGGAGAGAAGGAGAGGCGATCAGCGGCTGCTGGCTTCGCCAGAGCTGCTGTTTGCCGCGCCTGGATGGTCGCCGGAGCTGCCGGATTTCGCAGCTGCTTGCTGCAGATCTCTCGCCGGTCGGAGCTGTTGATGCCGGTGGAGGAGCTCTCGCCGGAGCTGCTGCTGATTCCGGTCAGAGGGGAGAGGCGGCAGTGGATTGAGAGGATAAGAAGTGAATAGAAAAGTGATTTAGGGTGAGGAGTAAAAAGAAAAATAAGAGGATCAAATCCGGACCATCGATTTAAATTTGAATGGATGCATGTGATTTAATCTTGGATGATCTGATTTAGACTGACGGATACGATTAAAGGAAGATATTTGAGCTCTGAAAAATTGAGATAAGAAAGGGCTAAAATTGCAATCAATTATATAGCTATAATTGAAATGACAATTGAATTAGAATGGCTAGAATTGCAAGGAATTAGAGTAAGATAGGCCAAAATTTAAATGATTTGGAGGAAAATCAAAGAAATGCTATCCAATTAAAGTATTACATATATTAAAATATTTTGTATGAATTATACGCATTTAAATTTAAAACATTTAAGTAGAGAGAAAAAAAAAATTATTTCGAGTTTAACCATCGATAAATATAATAATTTAATACTAATTACAATAATTTTTATAAATCAAGCCTACTAAAATATATATTTTTTAGACAAAATTGATTAAAAATTTTAAACTTGAAATATGTTTTTAAAAATACGTATTTCATCGAATACCATTTCAAAAAGGGTTATAGGTCGGTCAAAATTGGGTGTCAACAGCTGCATATATAGATTCACATATCTTCATAGTATAAGGAAACCACACCACAACCCCCTTATAAGTCTACTTGTGCAATGTATAAGTGAAGTTTCATACCCCCACCTACATTAAGTAAACCTATTAAGAAGTCAAAAGCATGTTCCATGTTCATATTCATGTTCATGTTCATAATTCGTAATAAAGCATGCATAAGTCATAATCGTCATGTCATGAGAGAAACCAACCATTCCCACACTCACAGCCTACTTGTGCAATGCAAGAATGAAGTCACATACCCCCATTCACACTAAGTAGAATCTCTTAAGGGGACTATAGTGAATAACCCATTTTCTTGTTCTTGTTCATGTTATTTTTTCTTGTTACTTGTTCATATCATGCTTCATGTTACTTGTCATTTAGGTAGATATAGCCTTAACCGACATAGACCATGTGAGCTACATGAACTCCGGTGTCATGAACCCACACCAAAAATATGTGTTCTACTTTCCTAAGGTAGAACTAACATGTTTAGCTTATAGGTGGATCCACTAGCTAAGAACCTATAGTAGGCACATAATTATGGGATAGAGAGATTGCTACTAGAAACTCGGATTAACTGAGGCAAAAGGTTTCTATCTCTTATTCCTATCCACTCGGTGCTAAGCTTAACTCCCTTTAAATCTATACATAAGTTCATGTTTGTGGAAGGGTGACTTAACACACAATCCAATGTAATATCATGGCAGCTCATGGATTCATTAGGTGAGAATGTCCTTTCAACGTTAGAATCATTAATATGTGAGTAAACCTTTCACATCATGTTCATGTTGTTAATGAGAATAGCCTTTCTATTAGCACAATCATAATATCTTAGTCATAATCTATCATACATAGACAAGTGTAGGAGGTATAAGAAAGAAGGATCATCATGGTCATGTACATTTCATCCATAATAGTATGTCAAGGTGCATATGAGGTCTGGCATTTCAATTGACACAACAATAACCTCATGATCTTATTTATACATGGAGTGTGTGTATAATTGTCCTTACAATGACACAACAACAACAACATTATCATCATAGACACTTCCCTCTCAAAGTGTTCATAAGCATGTCCATAATATCAAAATCATGCATATTTCACATATAGTGCATTCAAGGGTCATATTAAGTCAACATATGTAGCATTCATCATATGAGACATAGATATAGTCATAACTCATGTACAACATTCATTCCATGTATGGACTCATTTACTCAATTATAGGTAATGTAGATGAAGTATTCTTATAATAGGGGGCCATACACAAATCCACATACATAATGGCTTCCTTCTTAAATCCTTAACACCCTTAGCTTATTCTTTTTTTTTCTCTTTGCCTTTAAACCCTAGGAGTCACTTTCATATTACAAGTCTTACTCTCAAGCAATGCCTTACATGATTATTAAGTAATCCTAGTTCTCAAGGTAACCTAACCACATGCCTCATTCTTGACAAATTATAGTCATATAGGAACATATAAACTCTAGCTAATTGGGTTTTCTAGATTTTAGTTAAAAGCTTTTGAAAGGGCTCCTTAGGTGATAGCTCCCCAAGGATGAAGAACTCCCATAACTTAGACTTATAATCCCATCAAATCCGTATTGAAAATCTCCTTCCTTCCTTCAAGCTTTCCTTGATCTCCTTCTTTTTCTTTAGTGGAGGTTCTAGAGAGAACTTTTGGAGGGAAGAGTAATTCGGTTTTGATTTGGGGTCTTGGTTTATAATCAGTTAATGAAGTGTTTAATAACATAAAATAGTTTATATATATATATATATGTATAATTACTATATTAAATGACTCTTACTCAAATCAACTACTAAAACAATTTCCTAAACTACCCATCATTTGGCCGTGTCTAGGCAGTCTACAGGTGCAGTTCACCAGACCCCATGCATGGACCGTGGATGGGACCACATCCCATACTGTGGGGTCATGGTTTAGGTCTACATCCTGGACTTGGTGGCCTTGACCTATAGAGCAAGACCACGAGTTGTAGATCAATCTACTGGCCGTGGATTACATCCGTAGATCAAAAGTTTCGGCCAACTTTTGTGAACTTGGGCTGCCTTATGGGTTAGACTTTAGGGTCCTCCCCAAGGACCCTTGGTTGGTCTTTGGGGGGTCGTACCTTGATATTTAACCCCTAGACACCTCAACCTAAGCTTGTGAAGTCAATATACAACCTAAAACCAAACATCAAACTCCAAAGCTCATACGTTAGTCCCTAGTTTCACCTATTAGTTTCCATTAGACTCTAGCTTGGTCTTACTATATTTCAGGGTTGTTACATTATCTCCACCTTAGGAACATTCATCCTCGAATGACACTTTAAGCACTTTACGGAGTTAAAGACTAGAGACTAGCAGCCCAAACAGGCATGAAACATCAATAATGCACAACTCAAGATACAATATTCACAATGTGCACTTATCCAAAGGAGGTAACATCAACTCTAATTCAACTTGTTCAATGTAATACAAGGAAGTATGAACTATATCTAACAACACATTTATGCATGAGATTCTCATAACTTGTCATGTTCAAGGAGTAACTACCATCTCCTAATCTTAATATGCTCATCATACTCTCATGGAGCTAATGTGCAATTTATTTTCAAAAAGCATTTCATTCAAGGAGGAATTTCTCAACTCCTAACTAAAACATATCCATTTATTCTTCTCATGAAGTACAATAGGAAACTCTTACTCTAGGCACCACAACATGAGGGAAACAATTCACATAAACTCATTTTCTTTCAAAATGTAAGTTTTCATGAACATGCATTATATAAAGAAGTCATGGCAACACATATGCACATAACACAATGTTAGCTAGGAACACCATCTCCCCCTTGGGAGTGAGCCTATACCAACACTTCTAAGCATCATTAATCACATGATTATAGAAGGAATTATATTTTCTTACTAAATTAAGTTCATCACAACAACGTGGAGCCAAAGTGCCATTTCATCAAAAGTACAACAAAGCATGTTCATTACATCATCTCATGAAGTCAAATATGCCCTCACCATACTAGAATGCACAACAACATGAGGAACATGTAAGTCATGGGAAAAATTCCATTTTATACAGAATAAGTATCTTTCAAAAACATGCATAACATAAGTAGATCATGGAAATTTTAGAACACCCATGACTCCTTGACATATAACAAGCCCAAAAAGGAACTTTTGGTCTCAAGCTAGAATAGGAATAGAAGAAAGGATGAGGATTTCGAGACTCTCAATTAACTTTGCTACTCAAGCACATGATCTCCCCCTTGGGAGTAACCCCCTAGTTTACAAAAACCTCAAATAATACTCCTTTCAACACACTCAAGGCATTACCAAGACTCATTACAACCTTATCGGGCACTAAAACTAATAAAGGTCTTTTTCACCATGCATCCAAACCATATCAAGGTTCCCAAAAGTAACTATAAGAGACAAGGGAATCATAGGACACATATAACATCCAAGACTCCATAATTAATAAATGAGTCAAGGAGAACTTATCATCTTAGAGCTAGAGGAGGAATAGAAGGGAACATAAGGATATATGGACAACTCATTGGCCCTAGGCCTCCCAAATAATCACCTTCAACTAAAACCCTTACTAAATAATACTCCTCTACATTTCATGGAAGCACTTTTTTGTTCTTCTATTTCTTAACTTGCGGGTCTAATATCCCAATTGGTACTTCAAAATTAGAGAGGTTCTCATTAAGCACTCTTGCTCAGAAGCAACCTTACCAACACCACTCAAAGTCTCATATAAGCCTACCAAACCGGGACTAAACCTTTCAAACTCACTACACCTCAAAAGGTGAGAATTACAAGTCAATCCAAATCATGAACATCGAGTAGACTCAAGGACCTTTCCATCTAAGCACTTTTCTTGAAATTCTAAGGTCGGAGCAAGTCATCACTCAACTCTTCCACCTCTCACAGAAGGTGATCCTAAATCATGGTGAATTTACACTATTAGCCTCCTTCAACAGAGTTTACTCACTTAATATATCTAGGCATCACTTAAACACCAGTATTCATCAAATCCTCCCAACACATCATAAAACTCATAATGGCTAAGTTGGGTTATACCAACAAATACATATGGCCACAATTAAACCCATGAATATTAAAGACAACACAAAATTTCATCATGACCAATTTATCAAGTCATAAAAGACAAGTATTTCCGGAATAGAAGTAAGCATAGAACACACACCGGAAGCAACATTAGGAGGACACTCTTGTTCACCTCTAGCTTGAAGAGCATCAGTCCTAATTTTCTTCATCTCTCTTTCCCTAGCCGTAAGCACCAGGCAATTTCTTACTAGGTGGTCACTTCCACCACAACCATAGCAACCCTTTGTGCCGGCTAGAAACTCACCATTATGTTTCATTCTACAACAAACACAAGTAGGTCTAATCACATAAGATCCACTACCACTCTCTCCTTGAGATTTTGGGGTAGACACATTGTTTTGGTTAAACATAGGGGGAACATAGAAGAGCTTTATCCATGAAACCTTTGTCTCTCTCAATTCTATTAAGGTTGGATCAAGACAATTCTAGACCATTTCTACCCATATAATTACTTTTAGGTGGGATCTATCAACCAATCATATCTAGGTATTATATAAGCAATCTAATAACAATGACTATGCTTAAGCTCAATCTTTAAAGATAACTAACTCTTTGAAATTGGTCAACACTTACACTCTTGTTCCTCACCTTGACTAGGTCGTACATGCAACCCTCAAAGTCAACCTTAAAAAACAACATAATCCAAACTTATTGCATATAATTTCCCCCTTTCCACTCTCAGATAAGCTCATTCGAGAATAAAAAGATTTACTATATGGGTTCTATCATCACCTAGGAGCATGACAATAACACTACCAATCCACCCTAAGGGTAATATATAAATTTTAGCATAGCAAGTCCTATCTAGTCACATAGCCATAATTGGCATAAGAACCAACATCTTCTCCCTTGATCCTTATAGCGTAAGCCCTCCGAGTAGTCATATCCTAAAGAACACCGGTTAGAGAGAAAGACCTTAATGAGTTAAACTCTATGGCACGACTAGAGAATGAAGAAGTGAAGTTTTTCCTAACATCCGATAGCCTCTTATTCATAAAATGTGGCACTCTTCACATTTATGAACAAGACTCTACTAGATGTGGTTTGAGACATCCTAAAAATCATCCCAAAAACTTAGGCTCTGATACCAAGTTTATCACGACCCAGGGGTACCCCCTAGACATAACACGGAGTACTTAACCCCGAAGGGGTCTCATACAAGCCCTTAGCATAATCATAAACATAAGATCATAGGAAAATAGTGCGGATTTTAAAACTTTTCTTTACAATCGAAGTCTTTTATGAAATGAGAGAGAATCTACAATACTATGTCTCAAACCATCGAACACTTGAATTAGAACTCTTGAATTACAAACTTAGTGACATAGCTCTTACATAAGTCTAAACATAAAAGAAATATATTAAGGACATATGGTCAAGCCCTCGAATACAATGAGGACTCACCAATCTTCTTCTTCATCATCTACTATGAACCTAGCAACGAGAATGCAATCCAATATCTCCAAAGCCTACACTTATAGAAAATGTAGAAAGAATGGATTAGCACAACAAGTACTAAGTATGAAAACCATGCAATAAAACCATTAATACATGCATAAAATGGACATTTCATTTGAAATCATGCTATATGCCATTTTAGAATATCATCTTAAAAATAGTTCGAGAATGCAACTCATAAGGCACTTCACATACATTTCAACATAACATAAGAGATATCATTATAATAACAAACATAATCTCCAACACAAGCATAGTATATAACTCAATCCTCACAATACATAGTCTCTAATCACAGCATAATACATAGTCAAATACCAAGATCAGCTCCACATAATGGAATTATCACATGAGCAACCTTAAGCTCTACTTGTGCAATGCATGGGTAGGACCCCAAAATCCCATATACACTAAGTATCACTTCTACGCCACCATGATCATGCATAAGTCACCTTGATCTCAACCATTTCCAACACATATAGACAAAGAGCCATTCATGTTCATATATTTTAATAAGTAAAGTCATTCTTAGCAACAACCCATATCATGAATATATAGATTCACATATTTTTGTAGTATAAGGAAACTACACCACAACCCCTTATAAGTCTACTTGTGCAATGTATAAGTGAAGTCCCATACCCCCACCTACACTATGTAAACCTATTAAGAAGTCCTAAGCATGGTCCATGTTCATATTCATGTTCATGTTCATGTTCATAATTCATAATAAATCATGCATAACTCATAGTCATCATGTCATGAGGGAAACCTACCATGCCCACTCTCAAAGTTTACTTGTACAATGCATTAATGAAGTTCCATACCCCCATTCACACTAAGTATAACCTCTTAAGGGGACTATAGTGAATTATCCATGTTCTTGTTCTTGTTTATTTTAATTGTTCTTGTTACTTGTTACTTGTTCCCGTCATGGTTCATGTTACTTGTTACTTAAGAAGATATAACCTTAACCGACGTAGACCATGTGAGCTACATAGAATTCGGTGCCATGAACCCACACCGAAAAGAGGTGTTCTACTTGCCTAAGGTAGAAGTAACATGTTTAGCTTATAGGTGGATCCACTAGCTAAGAACCTATGTGGGCACATAGTTATGGGATAGGGAGATTGCTACTAGAAACCCAGACTAACTAAGGTAAAAGGTTTCCATCTCTTAAGTCTCTACTTAAGTTCATGTTTGTGGAAGGGTGACTTAACACACAATCCAATGTAATATCATGGTAGCTAATGGATTCATTAGGTGAGAATGTCCTTTCAACCTTAGAATCGTTAATATGTGAGTAAACCTTTCACATCATATTCATGGTGTTAATGAGAATAGCCTTTCAATTAACACAATCATATTATCTTAGTCATAACCTATCATACATAGTCAAATGTAGGGGGTATAGGAAAGAAGGATCATGGTCAGGTACATTTCATCCATAATAGTATGTAAAGGTGCATATGAGAACTAGCCTTTCAGTTGACACCACAAATACCTCATAATCTTATTTATCCATGGAGTGTGTTTATAATTGTCCTTACAATGACACAACAACAACACCATTGTCATCATAGACACTACACTCTCAAAGTGTTCATAAGCGTGTACATAATATCACAATCATGCATAATTCACATATATTCCATTCAAGGGTCATATTAAGTCAACATATCTAGCATTCATCATATGAGACATAACTATAGTTATAACTCAAGTATAACATTCATTCCATGTATTCACTCATTTAATCATATTAGAGGTCATGTAGATGAAGTCCTCTCATAATAGGGCCATACACAAATCAACATACATAATGGCTTCCTTCTTGGAGCCTTAACACCCTTAGCTTATTCAGTTTTTGCTCTTTGCCTTTAAGCCCTAGGAGTCACCTTCATATTACAAGTCTTACTCTCAAGAAATGCCTCACATTATTATTAAGTAATCCTAGTTCTCAAGGTAACCGAACCACATGCCTCATTCTTGATTAATTATAGTCATATAGGAACATATAAACTCAATCCCAACACTACACAAACATGCTCATTCATATAAGCCCTAATCAAGTTAGTTCATGTCTACAAGCTTTACATATAATAAATTTATGTCTAGGTGATCTAATCTAAGGAAATTCATCAAGAAGTTCAAAGTTATTAGAAGGTTACATCTAAACCCACAATTTGCCTCTTTCATGACATAGCCCTAGTCCTCATCAATTCACCTTAAGATCATATATTAATAAAATATACATGTATATTCATACTTATATCATACATTTACATCATACTTAACTCACATCCAATCAATTGGACCAACCTTCAAAACCATCACATAATGTAAGAAAGAACCATAGCTAGGGTTGGGGGTCTCATGGATTTTTAAAGGAGTTGAGTTAAACTCATATGAAATCAATCATAAATTCATAAACAAAGATAATTCAACATTTAAAAGCAAGTTTAAAAGGAATCCATGGAGTTTAGTTGAAACCCTAGCTAATTGGATTTTCTAGATTTGAGTTAAAAGCTTTTGAAAGGACTCGTTGGATGATAGGTTCCAAAGCATGAATAACTACCATAACTTAGACTTATAATACCATCAAATTCGTATTGAAAAGATCCTTCCTTCAATATTTCCTTGATCTCCTTCTTTGTTCTTCAATGGAGGTTCTAGAGATAAAACTTTTGGAGGGAAGAGTAGTTGGGTTTTCATTTGGGGTCTTGGATTCTAATCCGTTAATTAAGTGTTTAATGACATAAAATAGTTTATATATATGTATAATTTCTATATTAAGAGACTCCTACTCAAAGCAACTACTAAAACAATTTCCTAAACTACCCACCTTTTGGCCGTGTCTAGGCAGTCTACAGGTGCAGTTCATGAGACAGCCATCCACGGACCGTGGATGGGACCACACCCTGTACTGTGGGGTCGTGGTTTGGGTTTAAAACCTGGACTTGGTGGCCTTGACCTATGGAGCAAGACCACGAGCCGTAGATCAATTTACTGGCCGTAGATTGCATCCGTTGATCACAAGTTTCTGCCAACTTTTGTGAACTTAGGCATCCTTTGGGGTTAGACTTTAGGGTCCTCCACAAGGACCCTTGGTTGGTATTTGGGGGGTCGTACCTTGACGTTTAACCCCTAGACACCTCAACCTAAGCGCGGGAAGTCAATAGACAACCTAAAACCAAACATCAAACTCCCAAACTCACACATTAGGATCTAGTTTCACTTATTAATTTCCATTATACTCTATCTTGGTCTTACTAGATTTACAGGTTGTAACAACATGGCATGCTGAATTGAATATTGAAGTTTATACTGAAAACCTAGTCAAATGCACTAAGAGTCTGATTGTCGGAGATACTCTTAACCAACATAAAACCACATGAGCTAAATATGGAGTCCGATGTATATGACCCATCCAGAAGACCTAATATACCTTGCCAGGTGTATAAAGGTATGACTGGCGTGATCACTAAATCGGATACCCAAACGAGGGGACTTATACTCCTATAGGTACGTAGTTCTAGGACTATAAGGGTATGCTGAACCCTATTCCAACTTAGTTTTAAGTATACTCCCAACTGAATCTGTATATGTATGAAATGTAACTTAAATATTGACATACTGAATAGCTCAAATACTGACATAAAAATCAGAGAATGCAACATTTATTAACTGATAATGTGACATTAAAAAATAGAGCATGAATTTCTGTTTAACTGACCTAGCATGACCAATTCATGAACTAAGAGAATCTACACAACTAGGGTTATAAGTTTCACACAAGGAACTGAACAAACCTCCCAAGAAACTTGTTATTTAGATTATAAATACCATAACAACTGCAATCATAAAAATCTGCTAATATTTTACAAACCCTAGGTCTAAAAAAGATATGGAGAATCAAGGATCTGACTGAATTCTAGGGACCTAATGGATGAAAGGAACCCACTAGTGAAATCCCACATCCACGGTGATGAAATATACAGAGAAAACTTTCTATTTCAGGGATAAAACTGGAAGAAAAGTTGTTGCATATTCTTGAGAGGGCTGTCGACCTTTCTCTCCTTTTTTTGGCTCTAATTTCGATGAATTTTGGTGAATATTTATTTTGGTTATGTTCTGACTAGGTTATTAGGCTTAAATTGAGTAAAACAACGTAGTTTAAGTGTAAAACGACGTACTTTTAATGCCTAAAGCATAGGGGAAAAAACCAAAATGACCTTGACTTAAAAGCTGACGAAACCATCGACGAACAGTGGTCTAATCGACTATCCCGTCCAGGCAAGGTGTCGTTAGGAGTCTGGTACTAGGTTTTGAGGGTCACGATCCATGGACTTGGACCACTGACCATGGGCCTACCTACGATGTGTAGGTCCAATCGTGGGTCGTGATTTTTTGGGGAATTCTTAGTAGCCAACCCACAGACCCTACCAACGGTCTGTGGTCCAAGCCACAGGCCGTGGTTGAGACTCTGTCGGTGGCACTTGCAAGTTCTCAAAATCTACTCATTGGTCTTTCTCGAATCCACAGTATTATATTATCTCCCCCTTGGGAATAATCGTCCTCGAATGAAGTCTAAATTAGTTGAGTAAGGAGGGAACTGGCTACAATCCCTACCACTAAGTACTAAAAACTCATATTTAACTAAACTGTGTTGGAAGAACAGACAAATATGCTGAAATGCAAGAACAACTGAAGAAACATGATACTAAGACTGAATTTACGCTAGAGTAAACTGAGAGACTAGAGAGGAACTATTACCTCAAGCTGAAACGGAATCAGAAGGAAAGAGATGAGGATACTTGGCCTTCATAGTTGTTTGTGCTTCCCAAGTAGCTCGCTCGACAGACTGGCTCCTCCACAAAACCATCACTGAAGCGACTTTTTTATTTCTCAACCTATGAACCTGACGATCAAGAATCTCAACTGGCACCTCTTCATAAGTGAGACTATCCTTCACAACACATTTCTAATGGTACTATTGATGCCGGATCACCCACACACTTCTTAAACAAGGAAATGTGAAAGACCGGATGAACCGTTGCTAGTTCTATTGGCAACTCTAACTCATAAGCAACATTACCAACCCTTTTCAGGATTCTTTAAGGACCCATAAACCTTGGATTGAGCTTCCCTTTCTTGCCAAATCTCATCACCCCCTTAATAGGTGACACCTTAAGGAAAACCCAATCATCGGTTTCAAACTCTAAGTCCCTTTTCCTTATATTTGCATAGTACTTCTGATGACTGTAGGCTATCTTTAATCTATCTCTAATGAGTTGCAGTGTCTCCATAACCTCAGGAACCGAATCTGGCCCAATCAAAGTTGCTTCATCTACTTCAAACCAACCAATCAGGGATCTGCATCTACGCCCATATAATGCCTTATAGAGGACATCTGAGTACTAGAATGAAGTTATTACTATACGCAAACTCTATGAGGGGTAGGTGATCATCCCAATTTCCCTTGAAATCGATCACGCAAGCTCTCAACATGTCCTCTAAGGTATGAACGGTCTGTTCTGCCAGACTATCCGTCTGTGGATGACATTGATATACAATGAATTTACGGTATTTTTGATACATTTCACTTAAGAGTTTTGTGTGTCTAGGGCCGTGTTGTATTAGGAATTAATGTTTTTGTGTTATATTTGCAAGAAATAGGCTTGGACATGGAAGTGTGAGATGACAGCCAAAAATCTGCAAAAGAAGCCACCAACGGAGGTGACCTACGGACCGTAGGTCCAGTCACGGTCTATAGATTGGTGGCGTAGATAGAGAATCAGAGAAGTCTGACTATGTGTGGAACTACAAATGCAAGTGACAGATCATAGGTCGACCCACGGGCTGTCTTACACATCCGTCGAATGATTCAAATAAATTGAAGTTCCAATACCTAATGAAATTCCTACTTGTGGAGCCACAGAAGAGGATCCACGGACCATAGGTTGACCTACAGTCTGTTCTGCACGTCCATCGTTTGTATCAAAAAGTGAAGGTTCCAACCTCTGCAAGAAAAAAGTCTAAGTGTTGACCAACGGAGGGCACCTACGGACCGTAGTCAAGCAAAAGCCCGAAGGTCGTGTCGTCGATCGAAGCCGCGTCCAAAAAATTTATTTCTTTATTTTGTTTCCGTTTTGTTTAGGACATGTTCTTTTTTATAAATAGGACATGTAAACCTCATTTTTGGGGGTTAGACATTATTGTTTACTTTTAGTTCTTGATATTTTCTTGGGAATTAACTTGAAAACTTTGGAAATTTGATTTTCGGATTTTGGTTTATAAGATTTTTGCTTTGAGTTTCAATTGGAGATTTCGGGTTTCTTCTACTAAAAACGTATGTGCATGAATTCTTTTTATCAAAATATGTATTGTGTTCTTTCAAGCATGAGTAACTAACTCCGCCACTAGGGTTGTGGTAACCATTACCGATTAACTATGTATGAATAATAACTAAGTAATTCTTAAATAGTATTGCTGTATGTATTGGTGATTCTTTCGCTTAGAAGTCTTTTTAACAGTGGCAAACGTTAGAACTCGCCTTGTTGCTACTTGCCGGACCAAGGAGGTAGTTATTAAGAAAGGAATTATCAACAGAGATTTAGTGTGATATTATCTAATAGTTTAATTTAAATTTGGTGCGAGAGTGAAAACTATGCCATACATTGATGTGATGTGTAATCTGAGGTAAAGGTAAGGGTTAGTAATTTATACACACGTAAACGGACGAAGGTGCGGAGTGAAATTCCCTAATTGGAGAACCAATCACCCAGGGATACCTAACTTACCAACTTTGCATGTTATATACTAGGAAAGGATTACTATTATTAGGATTACTGCGTTATGAGATTATGGGGAAAACATACACCCTACTTTCTCTCTCATTGATAACAACCAACGTTCAAATCCTGCTCACTTGTTACCTAGGCAACAATCACTTATTTGTTTTTAAAAAAACCTTTACTTACTTCTCTCAGAAATAAATTGACTAAACGAATATAATAGTTAGTTAAGTTTAAGTCTAAACCGTATTCCTCGTGGGATCGACCCCAACCTACAAGTTGGGTTCTTTATTTGACAACGATCGCTTATACTTCTTTAGGGAGGTGTTATTTGAGAGTATCAAATTTTGGCGTCGCTGCCGGGGAATATGGCTTTTAGATTTTAGTTTAAATACATTATTGAACTTTAGTCAATTATTTCATTATTTTACATTTTATGTTGTTTTTGCCTTCTACAAGTTTCTAATCTAGTGTATGCCAAGTACACAGAGTCGAGGCGAACTATGGACCCCATATGACCCCGAACTAAGAAAGACTTTGAGAAAAATGGTAAATCAAGGGCTCAATAATAATCCAGTAAAACATGAGCATGTGGAACCATTTAATAATGAGAATTCCCAGGATCATAGTGGTAATCTACTCGGAGATGCATTGAGGTGCATGATCCACCAGAACCAAGACTACGTGATAATTACAGGGTCAAATTCAACACCATCGAATCTGAAGGCCCCATTGTTCTCCCTTTTCTACCTCTAAGGCATCCATTCGTGGTGACTAGCAGTTTGATGAAGATGCTTACAACGAGGGGTTTGATTGCTGGTATGGCTTTGGAAGATCCGCATGGTCACATGGCCAAGTTGAAGAGTGTTTGTAAGAGTTGTGTTGGTCGACCAGAGTTGGATATGAACATCATAGGGTTGAGAGTATTCCCTCTATCATTGACTGGAGATGCTGCAATCTGGTTTTCTGAGCTTCCGTACAACTCGATTCACACATAGGACCAACTGCAGAAGGTGTTCATGGCCATGTACTTTCCGTTGTCAAAGAAGCTTAACCACAAAGATAAACTCAACAAATTCCTGGCACTACTTGGAGTGTCTGTGCGTAGTTAGTGGGACATGTTCACTGTATTCATAAGAAGTGTTCTGAATCACCGTATTGATGATAAGTCACTGAAAGAGTATTTCTATACAGGTCAGGATGGCAATGGTAAAATTGTGCTTGACACTATCGCTGTAGGATAATATGGTGAGTGCACTTTTGAGGAGATTGCTGAGAAACTGGAGAAGATTTTCCAAAACAATAAAGCATGGAGCACTCAAAAGTCAGACACTAGAAGAAGCACATTAGTAGTTCAAGATGCACCTAGTCAATGCACCGATGACATTCGTGAGGAGATGGTTCAGATAAGGACATAAATTGGGTTGGTATTGAAGCATTTAAGCGGAGGTCCAGAAAAGGTAAATGCGGTGATTTACTTGACTAGGACTCCACCACCACCGATTGAGGAATGTTATTATAAGGAGGATGCTTACTTGGTGAATGATCAGACATGGGGTTTCTGTGCGAACACCCAAGGTTCCAACTCGGATAATTCGCACCAAGGTCAAGGAAACTATGGTTGGAACTATGGTAACTACAATTGAGAGGGTAACTACATTCGGGATGGTAACTATAATTGTGACATCAACTACAATCAAAACAACCATGGCAACAGAAATGAGAGAATTTGGCCTAATGTTCAACCTCAAAATCTGGAATCTAGTAATAGGGAAGCTGGAGGTAGTATGTCACAGATTGAGGATATGATGCAGAAGATGAGGAAGTGGTTTAATTCGATTGATGAGAATGCGAAGGATATGCGGAATGACTTGTCTGGTATTGGTAAAAAAGTTGATGCCCATCCAGTGTCGATCAAGCAATTTGAGAAGCAGGTAAATTAGCTGTCCACTATAGTAAACCCACGTCAGCCTGGCACACTTCCCAGCAACACCATTTAGAATTCGAAGAATGACAGGCATTGTATGGCAGTCACTACTCGAGGGGATAAATAGATATTGATCCACCTATGTCATCTGAGGTCGAAATTGTGGTTGAAAAAGAAGATGATGAGATTGAGGTTACTCGAGAATCCAAGAATGCTATAGAGAAGGAAGCGGAGATAACCCAAAAAGTTGTTCCCATGACTAGACCTCCACCTCCATTCCCACAGAGGTTGGTAAAGAAGTATGAAGAAGGAAAATATCGCAGGTTTATCACTATGTTGAATTAGCTTTCCATCAATGTTTCGTTGATAGAAGCTTTGGAGCAAATGCCTAGGTATGCAAAATTTATGAAAGATTTGGTGACTAAGAAGAGGGCCGTCAGTTTTAAAGAAGATGATAAGTTGCAACATTGCTGTGCTATTGCTACTAGGTCGCTTGTGGAGAAGAATGAGGATCCTGGTGCTTTCACTATTCCTTGTACCATTTGGTTGTTGCATATTGTGAATGTGTTGTGTGATTTGGGGGCTAGCATTAATCTGATGCCATTGTCTATTTACAAGAAGCTGGGTTTAAGGACTCCAAAACCGACTGCTATGCGATTACTCATTGCCGATAGAACTGTAAAGAACCCCATTGGTGTTCTCCAAGACGTGATTGTGAAAGTGGAGTCGTTTATTTTTCCGGTGGATTTGGTGATACTTGATTTTGAGGTTCCCATCATCCTAGAGAGACCATTCCTTGCTACTGGGGTGGCTTGGTCGATATGGAGCGAGGGCAGATGAAGTTCCGATTGAACAATGAAGAGGTAACTTTCAAAATTTATAGGTCTATGAAGCAGGAAAGCGATCTCAAGTCAGTATCAGTGGTGAATCATATTGTGGAGCAAGGTTCTGATGTGTCTATTGAAGAAAGATTGGGTGCTGATGCATTGGTAGCGGTATTGATGAATTTTTAGGGTGATGGTACTGATGACTGTGATGAATTGGTCGCCGCACTTGATAGGTCTGAATTCCCCCCAAACAAAAGAAATCGTAGTTAGATATGAAGAAACGCAACTCTGCACCCGTAAAACCGTCTGTTGAAAAGGCTCTGAACTTGGAGCTAAAGGTTCTACCATCGCATTTGATATATGTATTCTTGGGGAGAGATGGTACTTTACCGTTCATGATTGCCACCGATTTAAGTGAGGTGCAAGTTGAGGCATTGATTTCTGTGTTAAAGAGGTTCAAGAGGGAGATTGGATGGACTATTGCAAACATTATTGGGATTCCTCCTGTAATTTATTCTCATAAAATCCAACTCATGCCGGACCATAAGCCAAGTATCGAGCACCAAATGAGACTAAATCCTACTATGCAAGAGGTAGTGAAAAAGGAAATCATCAAGTGGTTGGATGTAGTAGTCATTTATCCTATTGCAGATAGTAGTTGGGTCTGTCCTGTTCAGTGTGTGCCCTAGAAAGGTGGAATTAGTTTGGTTGCTAATCGAAAAATGAGCTTGTTCTGATGCGGCCCGTGATTGGATGGAGAGTATGCATGGACTACCGGAAATTAAATGCTTGGACTGAGAAAGACCACTTCCCTATGTCGTTCATGGATTACATGCTGGACCGTCTTGCTGGTAAGGGTTGGTATTGTTTTCTTGATGGTTATTCGGGCAATAATCAGATCTTCATTGCTCCAGATGATCAAGAGAATACCACTTTCACTTGCCCTTATGTAAGTTTTACCTTCAAACAAATTCCATTTGGGTTGTGTAATGCTTTAGTGACTTTCCAGCGTTGAATGATGTTGATTTTTTCAGATATGGTGAAGGAAACTATTGAGGTATTTAAGGATGATTTCTCTGTGGTAGGTGACTCATTTGATGGTTGCTTGATGCATTTGGCCGAGGTACTAAAATGGTGTGAAGAACGCAATATTGTGCTCAATTAGGAAAAGTGCCACTTCATGGTGAAAGAGGGGATAGTTCTGGGTCACCGGATTTCTGAGAAGGGTATTAAGGTTGATAGAGCTAAAGTTGAGGTAATAGAAAAGCTTCGATCACCTATCTGTGTTAAAGTTGTTAGAAGTTTTCTTGGGCATGCATGCTTTTATAGGAGGTTTATCAAGGATTTATCAAAAATTGCCCACCCATTGTGCAAATTGCATGAAAAGGAGTGTAAGTTTGAGTTTGATGATGCTTGTTTGAGAGCATTTGAATAGTTGAAGGACAAGCTAGTTGCTACACCTATCATTATTTCACTCGATCTGAGGCAACCGTTTGAGGTAATGTGTGATGGGAGTAGAGTGGCACTAGGTGTGGTATTGGGACAGAGGCGAGAGAAGATTCTTTATCATATTTACTATGCCAACAAAGCTCTGAATATGGCTCAAAAGAACTATACAATCACTGAACATGAACTCTTTGTTGTGGTTTTCGCATTCGAGAAATTTCGATCCTACCTGTTTGGTATTAAGCTCATAGTGCATACTGTCTGCATTGAGGTATCTGATGGCTAAGAAGAATGCAAAACCGAGATTGATTAGATGGGTATTGTTGCTGCAAGAGTTCAATTTTGAAGAGAAAGATATAAAGGGGACAGAAAACCAAGTTGCCGATCATTTGTCCAGATTAGAGGAGGAAGCTATGCTCGATCTAGGAGATGGGGCTGAAATTAATGATGCATTTCTAGATGAAAAGGTTTTGGCTGCTTCTTATGATATGAGTCCTTGGTCTGAAGACTTTCCTAACTACTTGGCAAGTGATCTGGTTCCATCAAATTTGTCTTTTCACCAAAGGAAAAAGTTTATGCATGCAGTGAAGAAGTTCTTTTGGAATGAATATTGTACTTGGGTTATGACTATATCTATGTTTCATCTATTGAATGCTATAAGTGTTGACTCAATATGACCCTTGAATGCAAGATATGATGTATAGGTATGATTATGGTATTATATGCATGTTTATGAAAACTTTGAGGATAAAGTGTCTATTATGATAATGTTGTTGTTGTGTCATTGGAAGGAAAATCACACACACACGTACATGCATGAAAATAATTATGATGTGACTAAGGTGTTGCTTATGATTCACTTAGAAAGTGAAGATTCTACGACTATTGTGTACTTGTGGTAATTGTTGAAAGGTCATTCTCCCCCTACCCTTACACATGTTTATGTATGAATTGTCTAGGACTATGATTATGTATGATATGTTATGAATATGATAGTATTGTTGTGTTGTATGAAAGGCCATTCTCATGAACACACTATTAATACAATGTGAAAGGTTTACTCACATGTTCATGATTCTAAAGTTAAAGGACATTCTCACTTAATGAATCTATGAGCTATTATGATATGTTGGTTTGAGTGCCTAGTGTATTCTCTTATGACCATGAACTTAAGTAAAGACTTAATATGACTTTTAAAGGGAATTATGCTTAGCACCGAGAGGGTATAATAGTGAGATGGAAGCTTTTACGTTATAATGTCCGGATTCCCATTGTATGTTATCTCATGAGATGGACACCTTTTACGTTAGAAACTCCGGGTTTCTAGTAGCAATCTCCTTACCCCATAACTATGTTCCCACATAGGTATATAGCTAGTGGATCCACCAATAAGATATTATGTACTTTCTACCTTAGGCAAGTAAGACACCTCTTTCCGGTGTGGGGGTAGAACACCAAATTCTATGTAGCTCACATGGTCTATGTCGGTTAAGGCTAAATATCCCTAAATGATAAGAATATGAATTATGATAAGAACATGAGCATGTTCTATGTTTCCTCAAGAGGTTCTACTTAGTATGAATGGGGGTATGGGACTTCATTCGTGCATTGAACAAGTAGGCTTTGAGAGGGGGCATGATATGTCTCTTTTATGATATGATGATTATGAGTTGAATGTATGCTTTATATGAAGTATGAATATGAATATGAACTATGCTTATGACATCTTAATGTGCCTTAGTGTGAGTGGGGGTATGGGACTTCACTTATACATTGAACAAGTAGACTTATAAAGGGTTTGTGGTGTGGTTCCTTATACTATGAAGGTATATGAATTATGTATGCATGATATGGATTATGTATGAAAGGTATGTATGGATGTTAAGGTTGACTTCAGTTGTTATAAGTTATGAACATGAATGACTCCTTACTTATGTATGTTGGTTATGAATAAGGCAAAGTAAGATATGTAGGTCGTTGGTGGCCTAAATGTGTTTCTTAGCATTTGGTAGAGTTATGGAACCTTGCCTTACTATCCCACGAGATTGGTATATGCATTATTCTTAGGTTGGAGATTATGTTTGTGATTATGATGATATCTCTTATTCTATGATGAATTGTATGTGAGTTGCTTTATAAGTTGCATTTTCCAACTATTTCAAAGATGATGTTCAAAAGTGGCATATGGCATGGTTTCAAAGAAAATGTCCCTTTTATGCATGTTTTAATGATTTTTATGCATGGCTTCCATACTTAGTACTTTTTGTGCTAACCCCATCTTTCTACATTTTCTATAAGTGTAGGCTTTGGAGATATTGGATTCCATCCATGTAGCTAGGACCACAGGAGATCAATAAGAAGAAGATTGGTGAGTCCTCATTGTATTCGAGGGCCTGACCATATGTCCTTTATGTCTTCACTTTATGTTTTAGACTTATGTAAGGGCTACGTCCCTAAGATTGTATTCAAGAGTTTTATACTAAGTAAAATAGATGGTTTGAGACATAATGTATAGACTCTATCAATTTTATAAAAGCCTTCGATTGTAAAGAAATATTTTAAATTCCGCACTATTTTGCCTATGATCTTATGACTATGATTATGCTAAGGGCTTGTATGAGACCTCTTCGGGGTCGGGTACCCCGTATTACGTCTAGGGGTACTCCCAGGTCGTGACACTACGGACCATACCCATGGATCGTAGGTCAACCCACAGATAGTAGACGGGGTCTCGTGGGTCCAAAAGTTAGGGTTTGCCCAACCCGACCTGGACACCTTATTAAATAAAATTTTCACTTTTTTAATTCATTTCCCACATTCAAAACTCCCTCCCAACCATTTTTAAACCATTCCTCTCCCAAATTCACTCCATTTAACTCCCAAATACCACATATCATTCCCCATTCCTTCCCCCCAAATTCCCATATCACTCTTCACCTTTCGAAATCCCTCACCTCCACTTACCAAGTATTCCACGGTCCAGGTTCGGTGTCAACGGCTTGTCAAAAGGGTCTAGAGGTTCATTGCATCAAACATTCACCCACTTCGCTTTCTTGAAAGGTAAACGACTTCACCCTGACTTTGAATTCACTGTTCATTATTGTATTAAGAAGTCACGAAGTTGGAACTTGACCTTGGGTTTTAAGGGTTGTTAATTTTAGAGTTCAATGTCGAATTGTTTGTTAGAATAACCCTTGGTATGATGGTATGTGAGTGTGTAATCTATTAAAACTAACTGAATCAGGGTAAAAGGTCTAAATGGAAGTTTCGTCTTAGGGTTCCTAGTTCGGTATGTTTAAAAGGTCAAATTGTGAGTAATCAAAACCCTATGGATGACAAACTATGGTATATTCTGTTGAAATGCATCATTAGAACTAGCTTGATTGTTGGATTTAATGAAATAAGGAATACAAACTAAGGCATGTCTGATACTTGGAACAGATCTGACCCACGTGACCCCGTCCATGGACCGCATGTCGGGTCCGTGGGTCTTGTTGCACATGAAATAATCACCAAGTGTGGAACCACGGAGGTGGATTTTCGTCCTTCGTTCCATCGACGGACCATTCTGCACATTCGTGGTTCGCATCAGAGACCCAACTTCTGGGAACTCTGACCTACAGATAGGTCCATCTATAGACCATACGTACCCACCGTAAGTGGACACTACTGCTATTGTCCTAATTTTTTTTTCTGTTTTTGTTTTGGTTCGGTTCTTGTTCAAAAATTTTCTGAGTGTGTTATTTGCTTGTTTAGGTACTAACTAAGATTCCACAGGTACCATCGTTCCCAAGAGAACTCCGACCTATGTCGGTAAGGGAAAATCAAAATATGTTGCTCCTTCGCGATGCCTGATCATTGAGGAGGACACGGGGGACACAGAGTATATTCCCCCCACTACTAGGACCTCCTCTAGTACTCCTCGTACCACGAGGAACAGAGCATAGCTGGTGATTCCCGATGTTGTCACTACCCCCCAATCTGATGAGAGGGATACACCGAATAGTTCACCGGCTAGCTCAGAGTCAGTCTCCAACTCCGGCTCCGAGTTTGGATCCGACTCCGGCTCGTTATCCGGCTCTATTTCTAATGGCGTCAACACCTCATCCTCTGAGGCTGATAGTGCCGGTGATATTCCAGTGCCTCCAAACACCGATCTTGAACCTATTGTCGAGGAGCCAAGACGATGGTGTGTGAGCGGACAATATCAGATATACAGGGATTCCCTCATGGTGACTGAGAAGGACAAAATGGCTCGACTAGTCACCGAAGAGCGTCGGGTTATCACAGGCAGCCTCCATACCGCACCCGACATCCACGAGCAGTTACATAGGCATATCTGCGAATGGATGGCCCATAGCCCAGGGTACTTCATGAGGAGATAATTAGGGAGTTCTATGCTTCCTACGCCGGCACCCTTAGATGATTGATCGACAGACGGGCCAAGCACACCGCCCAGTCTCCACCTGCGGCTACACTAGTGCGTGGGTATTCAGTTGACATATCACAGACAACTCTCCGCAGATTCCTTGACTGTCCAGGCCATACTCTACCTATCAACACAACCGAGTTCGACTATCGCATGGACATTTTTTGGAGTGGGGCATTTCATAGGAATGTCGATCAGAGGGAGCCTCTTTTGCACTAGTTAGCTCGTCATCTTGCTATAGACGGAGAGAGTGTCAACTGGGTCCACACCCCGAGCATAGGTATCAAGAAGGCCACCCTGACATTAGTGGATAAATTTTTCTAGTTGCTGGTGCGGAACCGTGTGTCCCTGACTCTGAAATATAATGTTCTTACATGGGACTGCGCAATTATGAATGTAGCCTTAGTTGCTGGGATGGAGGTCGACTTTGCCCCCATGATGATTGTGGAGATACATGAGAGGGCCTTTGAGGACACTACCACACTGCCTTTCCCATGCCTTATCTTCCTACTTTGCAGGGATGATGGAGTACCCATTTTGCATTGTGATTGGTTTCTTTAGACGACCAAGACCTAAGATATCGGCCTAATTTGGGATAAGGCTAATGTAGTTGCACTTCGAAGGGAGCCACAGGTTCAGGTGACACTATTACGAGCTAACCGTGTAGAAGATATGGAGCAGATGCAGGGTGATGATTCTTCCCCTCCAGCCACATTTAAGAAGATGCCCCTAATTCCCCATCTCCGGCCGCCAGTCAGGGCCCTAGCTCATCTAGAGCCATTCCCTCCTCCCGGTCAGTTGTCATGCCTCTAGCTCGTGTCCAGAATTTGGAGGCCCAGATGGCCATGTTGATCCAGCATATGAAGCCATGGATGCATTGGTCGATAGCCAAGTCTGAGGCTCAGATGGGGCAAATGATAGACCATAAGTTTCAAGCCGTTCGCCCGCGCCTAGAAGCATTTGAGCTTCGCGTCCTATATTGGCCGGCCCCCACCATTAATGTATCCACTTTCCAGACAAAATTAGCTAGTCTCCGAGCTGATTTTGATGCCCTCCTAGCTCCACTAACGACTAAGCCTTAGTCCGCCCCCATGGCACTAGTTGATAATAGGGTGTTGAGTGCACTATTCAGAGATGAGATGTTGCCACCTGATTATTCCCATATTGCTAGGAAGCACCCCCACTCCGGTCATACTTCTGAAGACATTGAGGCTGGGAAGTTAGCAAGAGGGAGCGCCAAGAGACTGAGGTAGCCCGCAGGGCATCCATCTTGATGAGGAGATGCGACAACAACGGGCTAAGGAGATAAGTATTTGTCCCTCTAGCAGCGTGAGCACTACTGAGGGTACGATGAGAGTTGATGTTTGCACTACTGAGGGTGCTGAGATGGTTGATGTGGGCACTACTGATGGTGACCCGGGTGCTGATCTAGTAGGATCTGGGAAACTTGACCCACCCGTTTATTGAGAGGTCTTCGGCGCGAGGCGCCACATGTTTGCTTCACCCGATCCTTTATTCCTTAATTTTTGTGCATTAGAGACAATTGCACTCTATTTTATTGGGGGTGGGGTAAATGGATTCTGAGTGATAGGGTGAAGTCTAAGTAAAACAACTCATAATCATCTCTTAGGGTTTTCTTGCTTGTGTTCTTTTCCCCAAAAATATTGGTTTAACTTTTATATAACCGCCATGTTTAGGAATGTATGTGAAGGAGTTAGTGTAAAAATGAAAGCATGATGGCATAATAAGCATGAAAAAATGATCCATGTCCAAAAATGTTGAAATGTTCTAGATCGATAGTCTTGACGAGTTGAATGTGTTGGATCTCAATGTGACATAATAAGGAACCGATTTGACCTCTTGACTTAAGCTAAAACTTGAATTGGGTAATCTGATAAGCTGATAATGAAACAATGTGCCAAGAGTGTGTGAGAAAAGTTGAATGTTCAGACAGTTTGTGCCAATCTAGAACTTGCCCCATTGGTTCTGCTAGGATGATCTAGGCTAGAAGTTGGCAAGTGATCAGAGGCCCTTGTTCAAAATAGTTCACTTAAGCCTAAAATGATCTAACCAAATGAAATCAATGTTCCCTTTGATCAAAATACTTGAGCCTTAAATAGATCATTTCTTTTGATTCACCTAAATCACCTTCTCTTTAATAATTGTCTTGGCCCCGGTCCCTCCTTGGACATGTGCACCTTGACTTAGGCCAAAAGCCTAAGTTAAGGGTGGCTAAGTCAACAATTACCTCTATCTTGGCCCTGGTCCGACATCAGATATTGTGCACCTCAACTTACGAAAAATTCATAAGTTGAGGGTGGCTATGAAAGAGAAAACCGAAAGAAAAGAGTATGAAAAGAGTCTTGTGTTGAAAAGAGAAAACGAAAAAAGAGGATGTGACTTTGTGCAAAAGAAGAAAAAAGATGATAAATAAAAATGCTGAAAGAAATAAAGAAAATAAAGTGAAAGAAAAAGAATAAAGTGAAAAATAAGAGTCACAAAGTCAAAAGTCACATCAATGTTGAAAATAGTTAAGGGAAAGAAAGTAAAATGACAAGATGTCAAAACTAGGTTGAGAAATAGGTAAAAATCCAATGTAATGTCAAGGAGGGCAGAAAGTCACTAAAAAGTACTCAAATGTACCACACCTGACCCTGAGACTACGTTAAAGCTAAGAAAGTCCTATAGTGATCCTAGTAACTTGTTTCGAGAGTCTAAGCAGTGAAAATAAGGGCAAACCTGTGGTATTGAGCACTAACTGTACTTGAATTCACTTCTTAGCGTGAGTGTTGAATGAATCCTAAAACTCTAAAATTCATATGTTTTGTGTGAAAAGGATTTCATTTGAAATGAGGGCACTAGTTACATTGTGGGAAAGTTGGTACCTTGGTGATTGTGAAAAGTGTATGGTGGGGTGTCTATTGGTCGGTCTTTGTCATATCTTGATCCACATGAGTTAGCTTGTTGAGTCTAAGAGAAAAGATTTGCACTGAGAAAATGTAATGGATGGAAATAGCCATGCGATTGCTTTAGTTTGTATGTCTACTAATACATAAGTGTTGTTTAGAGTTTAGTGCGTCGCTTGAGGACAAACAACGAGTTTAAGTTGAGGGTGTTGATAAATCGTGAGTTTATGGTATTTTTTATACATTTCACTAAAGAGTTGTGTGTGTCTAGGGCCATATTGTATTAGGAATTAATGTTTTGTGTTATATTTACACGAAATAGGCTTAGACGTGGAAGTGTGAGATGACAGCTGCAAAGCTACAGAAGGAGACACCCACGGAGGTGACATACAGACCGTAGGTCCAGTCACGATCCGTCGATGGGTGGCCTAGATAGAGCATCAGGGAAGTCTGACTAAGTGTGGAACTACAAATGCAAGTGACGGATTGTAGGTCGACCCATGGGCCATCCTGCACATCTGTCAAATGATTCAGAGAAATTGAAGTTCCAGTACCTAATGAAATTCCTAAGTGTGGAGCCACAGAAGAGGACCCATGGACCGTAGGTCAACCTACTGTCCGTTTTGCACGTCCGTCATTTGTATAAGAAAGTGAAGGTTACAACCACTGCAAGAAAAATTCTAAGTGTTGACCAACAGAGGGGACCTACGGATCGTATGTTGACCCACGGTCTGTAGTTCGTGTCGTCGATCGAAGCCGCGTCCAAAAAGTTTATTTCCTTGTTTTGTTTCCTTTTTGTTTAGGAAATGTTTTTCTATAAATTGGACATGTAAACCTCATTTTTGGGGGTTAGACATTATTGTATACTTTTAGTTCTTGATATTTTCTTGGTAATTAACTTGTAAACTTTGGCAATTTGATTTACAAATTTTGGTTTATAAGATTTTTTCTTTGAATTTCAATTGGAGATTTCGGGTTTCTTCTACTCAAAACGTAAGTGCATGAATTCTTTTTATGAAAATATGAATTGTGTTCTTTCAAGCATGACTAACTAAATCCACAACTAGGGTTGTGGGAACCATGAGCGATTAACAACATATGTATAATCACTAAGTAATTCTTCAATAGTGTTGATGCATGCATTGCTGATTCTTTTGCTTAGAAGTGTTTTTAAGGGTGGCCAATATTAGAACTCGCCTTCTTACTACTTGCCCCCCTTTACTTACTTGTCTCGGAAATAAGTTGACTAAACGAATATAATAGTGAGTTATGTTTAAATCTAAACTGTAATCCTCGTGGGATCAACCCCTACCTACAAGTTGGGTTCTTTATTTGACAACGATCACTTATACTTCTTTAGGGAGGTGTAATTTGAGCGTATCAAATGCTGTACTGAGAATTACCTGAGTACCAAGAACTTTCATAAATAACTTCCAGAAATGAGAGGTAAACTGAGGACCTCTATCTGAGATGATAGACAAGGAGACCCCATGCAACCTGACTATCTCATTGATGCAGAATATGGCATAGTGTAATGACCCTAAAAATGAAATAGGAAGAACTAGATCTTCACATGTGAGTTTGACGTTGAGAACTTGATGAACTGATGAGAAATGTATTTTGAGGTTTAGTTTAAAGAGAATTGAGGTCAAACGACAAGATACGACTATAACATCCGGAAACTAGTCATTTGAGCTAGTTTGTCCTAAGGCCTTGTCGTTCCAGTTTGGATTGTTGTATGAGGGTGAAAACTTGTAGAAGTGACTCCTATACTTAGAACAACATGTTTAGGGGTTAAACGTCTGGGTACCACTCACCAAAGAACACTCGAGGGGTCCTTGAGGAGGACCCCAAAACAGTCCCCCAAAGCTGCCTGGACAGCATTGTTTGATCTCCTTAGTGGTGATCTACGGTGGCAAACCACTCCCAGTAGACCGTACCACGGTCCGTGGATAGACCTCGTGTTTCCATACTTCAATTTTCTTGGATCCTGCATAATTTAGAACCGCAATCCCAAACCACGGAAGCCAACCATGGCTAGTAGATTGATCTACGGTCCGTGGAAGGCTAGCCGTATATGGGAACTGTTTTGGAAGTTTTTAGTTTAGTTGGGGGTTAGTGGATTAATTAGTTATTAAATAGGGGTTAAGGGAGGTCGGTTAATAGTTAATTAATTGACCTAAATAGACTTAATAAGTCCCTAAACTAAGTCATAAACTCCCCACAGGTAAAGACCCCAAATCAAAAATAGAAATTCCCTCTTCTTCTCAAATATTTCTCTCACTAGAAGGAAGAACACCATTGAAGACCTTCAAGTTTCCAAGGTCAATTTCATCAAGAGTTTCAAAGCTTTTTCAAGGGGATTTCGTGGATTCTCATCTAATAGGTATGGTGATACTTCATCTAGGGTTAGTTTTCACCCTAGAGTCAATTCCAAAGATGTTTTCAAGGTTTTTCAAGTTTCACCAAAAACCTAGATTTCACTCAAACTCATGGGTTCTTGCATCAACCATTTTCAAATGATAAAATATGATTATATTGATGTTTAATTGATGATTTATGATGATTTTACTCTATGACCCCATGATTTCTCTAAATTCCTAAATTTTGACTTATGAAGTGGGTTTATTGATTATGAATGAATGATTATGGATTTATGTGTAGATTAATTTAGATTATTGATTTGCATCATTATTTATATCTAATTATGCTGAATTATTGATGAATTGAAGATTTCTGATCATAGCCTTGAAAGGGAAAGTTTGACCTAATTATCATGTTACTGTAGATTTTTTCTTAAATTGTTAATCCACTTGAAAGGTGGAGGTGTTTACTTACTATGTATATTGTGATCATGAACTTGAAGGCTTAGTTTGATGAATTGAAGTATTATCTTGTTATTGTATATGTGAATGTATAATGTGAAGGATTTACATGTGATTCAATGATAGAATGATGAACATGTATTCAATGTATTTGTGTTAATATTGAAAGGATATTTTACCAGTTTGGCACTCATGAATGATAATGATAAATGTGAAGGGTTCCTATATTGTGAATGATTGAATCTAGAATTGGTAGGCTTATGCATCTTTTTCTAAATTGATGAATATGAATAGATAGGCTACGTCATTCCTTTCATATGTGAGTGATGAATGTGTCTTGACTTGATGGCTATGAATTCATAGGTTTTATGCATTTTTTTCATAAATGATCTAATGTAATGAAGACTCTAGAATCGATAGGCTAGTTGCATTCCTTTCTTAATGAGTCAATGTACCAAGAATCAATAGGTTAGTTGCAGTCCTTTCATGAGTATAATATTTTAATGAGGGACCATGAATAGATAAGCTTATAACATTCCTTTCGTGTGGACCATAGAGCTATCCTTGAATGTACCATGGATCGATAGGCTTATACCATTCATTCCTTGGTAATGATGTATCATGGGTTGATAGGCCTATGGCATTCCTCCCGAATACAATAATGTAATGTGAATGAAATAATCTATGGGAATGTAGGCTAAGCACCGAGGGGATATGGTATGATGGAAACTCTCCCAATGTTAGGCTAGGGTTCCAATGAAAATCTTCCTATCCCATAACTATGTGCCTGCATAGGATATCAGCTAGTGGATCCAGCGTGAATCTAAGCTAATACTACCGGTCTCCCTTCGGCAAGGAGACTACCTCTTTACGGTGAGGGGAAGACACCGGATTCCATGTCTAGCCTTGCATAGTCTATGTCGGTTAAATGATTAGTCCCATCATGTGAGATGTGCATTGTAGTTTCTTGCGAAGTTCTATGAAGTGTGTGTAGTAGTATGGGATGCTATCCATACATAGCACGAGTAGGCTTCAAGAGGGCAATAGTGAGTTCTCTAAGTCTTAATGACTACTGTTAAATGTCCTCCTAGGAAGAAGTTATTGATATTGTTGGTCTAATGTCTAATGAATGGAGGTCTTTTGAATGATGTTATTGATGAATGTTGACTTATTGTCTAAATGAAATAATGAATGCGCAACTTATATGGATGAACTGAGAGACTTAGCATGTTATGTTGAAATATAAAGGTTCTTGTCTATTGTAGTCTTGAGCAATACCTAGGTGTGGTAAGAAGAGGTAGTATGGACTGCCACTTCATGTCTTACTTAGGTGAGTCTTAGGGTAACTTTAGATTGAGGTCCTAAGATCATGAAATGACTTACTTGATGAATATGTTTATGTGTTGTATGTTGGTACTGGTTGAGCATGATTACTTGTAATGTGAAGCATGATAAATGGTAAGTTCACTTTGGTGACCTTAAGGTGGTGCCTTGGTGTGGATGGTGGTATGGGACGGTATCCATACATTGCATAAGGTATAGCTTGAGGGTTACTTAAGGTGGAGGCTCCAAGTGAAGGTAAGGATTTATATGTGACTTTGTTCAAATGTGAATTATGTGAGTTTGTATGTTGGTTGCAACTTATATCATGCGTCTTGTATCAATGTTCATGAAGTTTTACAAAAATGGCATAAAAGCATGACTTTCAACTCAATGTCCCTTTTTAAGCATGTTTTTGCATGGTCATCATAGTTTAGTACATCTAATGTGCTAACCCCATTATTTTCCCTTTTTACCAAAGTGTAGGCTTTGGAGATGTTGGTGTTCTATCCTTGAAGGATTGGTTTATAAGGTGCTTGAAGATGAAGACTTGGTGAGTCCTCATGGTTTCGAGGACAAAATCCATTATGTTCCTTTTATGTCTTTTAGTTTTGTTAAAGCTTTTTGTATGGGTTAAGTGCCAATGTTGTATTCAAAGTGTTAGATGGTTTGAGACATAGTATATAAAGTCTAGAAAATCTTTCGCTTGCTATATAAAGAATATCTCTTCAATTGTAAAAAAAGTTTTTAATTCCTCTCTATTTTCAAGTATCTTATGCAATGAATGAGCTATGAGGCTTGTATTAGACCCTTTCGGGGTCGAGTACGCCGTGTTACGACTAGGGGGTGCTCTCGGGTCGTGACAAACATGGTATAAGAGAACAATATTTTGGAATGGTCTTAGGATGTATCAAACCACATCTAGTAGAGTCTTATTCATAATGTGAAGAGAGCCACCTTATGAATAGGAGGCTATTGGTGGTTAATAAAGTTTCACTTCTTCATTCTTCAAGTCGTGTCATAGAGTTTATCTCTATAATGTCTTTCTCTTGTTCATTAGTTAGAAGGTTTGAGGGAGAAGGGTTGGTTGTGATGCCAACTATGGCTATGTGACTTGGTGGATTGAGATGGAAGATTGTGATGTTAACTTTAGTATGAATGGGTTGCTTTATGGTTATGTGTTATGTTGATAGAAGGTTATGATGAGTTTTGAGGTTTGTTGAAAGAGTTGTTGAAATGTGGTGTTTTAGAAATGCCTAGGTGTGATGAGCATGAAGGTTTAGTGAGGTTTTGCTTTGACCTTAAAATTGAAATGAGTGAAGCTTAGAAAAGTTAGTATAAGTTTTCTCTTAAGTGGGGGATAAAGTGCTTAGATGGTAAGGTCTTTGAGTATCCTTAATGTTCATGAGTTAGGCATGATTGATGTTCTCACCTTAAGAGGTGTAGTGAGTTGAGAAGTTTAGACCCGGTGTGGTAGACTCATATGAGGTCTTGTGTGGTGTGGTAAGGTTGATGGTGAGCAAGAGTTGCTTATTGAGGACCTTCCTACGTTTAAAAGTACCGGTATGTTGATGGTTTCTTATAAGTTGTGAATGTCTTGATTAAGGTTCCCTTGTCATGTTCATGATAATCCTTAGTTTGGTTTACTCCTAAGTGGGGGATGGTATGTTGAGTAGTAAGGTTGTTGAGAGTTCCGATATCCTTACCTATTCCTTTATGTGCCTATTCAAGCCCACGACAAAGAATTCCTTGTTGCTTGTTTCATGATTTGGAGTCTTGTGTGAATAAGAGTCTCCATGGTCTTCTTACGTTGTGCATGTTCTAGTTGAATTCTTGTTTAAATGATAAAATGAGTTTTCATGAATTGTGCTCCTCATGTTAATATGCATCTATGAGGAGTTTCCTAAATGTTTCATGAGTTGATTTGTTGAACATGCCTAATGTGCCTTATTGAAAAGTTGCATAATGAGCTTTTATGAGAAAATTTCTTAAATGTGCTTAATGATGTTGTAATGAGAATGATGTGATTTGGAGAAGGAAGTTCCTCCAATGAAATGAAGAATGTGATGTTTTGATGCATAATGAGTTTGTACATGTAGTTCCTACTTGCTTGTTTTGCATTGAGTTCATGTTAAGATGAGGTTGGTGTTTCCTTGTAGTTTGGTGCATTGACTATGATGTTGTGTGTTGATGGGCTGCTATGTTTTGAGTCATTATGTCTTTGAATGTTTTTAACTCTCAATCAAGGACGAATGTTCCCAAGTGGGGGATAATGTAACGACGCTAAGAATGAAAAATGAAGAACTAGATCCTCATATGTGAGTTTGAAGTTGAGAACTTGATGAAATGATGAGGAATGGATTTTGAAGTTTAGTTTAAAGAGAATTAAGGTCAAACGACAAGAAACGACTATAACGTCCGGAAACTAGTCATTTGAGCTAGTGTGTCCTAATGCCTTCTCGTTGAATTTTGGAGCGTTGTATGAGGGTGAAAACTTGTAGAAGTGACTCCTATAGTTAGAACAACATGTTTAGGGGTTAAACGCCTGGGTACGACTACCCAAAGACCACTCGAGGGATCATTGAGGAGGACCCCAAAACAGTCCCCCAAAGCTGCCTGGACAGCATGGTTTGATCTCCTTAGTGGTGATCTACGGTGGCAAACCACGCCCAGTAGACCATTCCACGGTCCGTGGATGGACCTCGTGGTTCCGTACTTCAATTTTCTTGAATCCTTCAGCATTTAGAGCCGCAATCCCAAACCACGGAAGCCAACCATAGCCAGTAGATTGATCTACGGTCCGTGGAAGGCTAGCCGTAGATGGGAACTGTTTCGGAAGTTTTTAGTTTAGTTGGGGGTTAGTATTTTAATTAGTTATTAAATAGGGGTTAAGAGATGTCGGTTAATAGTTAATTAAATGACCTATATAGACGTAATAAGTCCCTAAACTAAGTCATAAACTCACCACAAGTCAATACCCTAAATAAAAAATAGAATTTTCCTCTACATCTCAAATATTTCTCTCAATAGAAAGAAGAACATCATTGAAGACCTTCATGTTTCCAAGGTCAATTTCATCAAGATTTTCAAAGCTTTTTCAAGGAGATTTCGTGGATTCTCATCTAATAGGTATTGTGATACTTCATCTAGGGTTAGTTTTCACCCTAGAGTCAATTCCAAAGATGTTTTCAAGGTTTTTCAAGTTTCACCAAAAACCTAGATTTCACTCAAACTCATGGGTTCTTGCATCAACCATTTCCAAATGATAAACTATGATATGATTTTACTATATGAACCCATGATTTCTCTAAATTCCTAAATTTTGACTTGTGAAGTGGGTTTATTGATTATGAATGAATGATGATGGATTTATGTTGAGATTGATTTAGATTATTGATTTGCAAAATTATCTATGTCTAATTATGCTGAATTGTTGATGAATTGAAGATTTGTGATCATAGCCTTGAAAGGGTAACTTTAACCTAATGTTCATGTTAATGTAGAATTGTTTTAAAATTGTTGATCCGGTTAAAAGATGGAGGTGTTTACTTACTTTGTATATTGATCCACTTGAAAGGAGGAGGTGTTTACTTACTGTGTACATTGTGATCATGGCATTGAAGGCATAGTTTGATGAATTGAAGTATTATCATGTTATTGTATATATGAATGTATAATGTGAAGGATTTACATGTGATTCAATGATAGAATGATGAACATGTATTCAATGTATTAGTGTTAATATTGAAAGGATATTTTCTCAATTTGGCACTCATGAATGATAATGATGAATGTGAAGGGTTCCTATAATGTGAATGATTGAATCTAGAATTGGTAGGCTTACGCATCCTTTTCTAAATTGATGAATGTGTCTTGAATTGATGAATATGAATCGATAGGCTACTGATATACAGTTTACGATATTTTTAATACATTTCACTTAAGAGTTGTGTGTGTCTAGGGCCATTTTGTATTAAGTTTCATGTATTTTTCTCATGGTTGCAGGAAATATGTTCAGACGTGAAAACTGAGAGACGCAACTGAAGGATGTGCAGAAAAGGGCATCTACGGAGGTGATCAACGGATCGTAGGTCCATTCACGCTCCGTATATGGGTGTCGTAGATGGGCAGGCAAGGCTTGAAGGAAAATCAGGGAATTCTTGACCAAGTGAGGAACCACGGTTGCAATCGACGGACCGTAGATTGATCAAAGGACCGTACTTCTAATCCGTCAAATGATTCAGAGAGGGGTTCCAGTACCTGATTTTGAAGATTGTATGTATGGAGCTACGGAGGAAGATACACGGACCGTAGATCAATCCACGATCCGTACTGGTGCTCCGTCATTCGGTTCAGAGATTTGAAGATTTTGAAGTTAGAAATTTGCCCAAGTTCTGAGTCACGGAAAGTATTTACGGTCCGTAGGTTAGTATCGTCGATCAAAACCGCGTCCTGAAACATTATTTCCTTATTTCGTTTCCTTTTTAGTTAGGACTTATTTTTCTATATATAGGGCACGTAAACCTCGTTTTTGGGGGTTAGACTTTATTATTATAGTTCTAGTTTTTGGCTTTGGAGATTAACTTGCAACTTTAGCAATTCTTAATTTCCAAAGTTTGGTTTGAATATTTTGGTTTGGAAATTCAAGTTGAAATTCTGGGTTTATCATTCTCATTATGTAAGTTCATGATTTCTTCTTCTAAAAATATGAATTGTGTTCTTAATAATATGGGTAACTAAATCCACCACTAGGGTTGTAGGAACCATGAGCGATTAACGAGGTATGAATAGTAACTAAGTAATTCCCGAATAGTATTTTGCATGCATTGAAAATTCTTTCGTCTAGAAATCTTTTTAACGGTGCGCAACGTTTGAACTCGCCTTGTTGCTACTTGCCGGACCAAGGAGGTAGTTAATAAGAAAAGAATTATCAACATAGATTTAGTGTGATACTATCTAATAGAATTAATGTCGATTGGTGCGAGGGTGAAATCTAAGCCATATATCGATGTGACATTTAATGTGAGGTAATGTTAAGGGTTCGTAAATTATACACACGTAGCCGGACCAAGGTGCATGGTGAAATTCTCTAGATGCCGGACCAAAGATTTAGAGATACATAACTTATCGCTTTGCATGTAATACACTAGGAAGGGATTGCTATTACTAGGATTACGGAGTTATGAGCTTATGGGGAACACGTACGCCCTAGTTTCCTTCTCAACTTGATAACAACAAAAGTTTGAACCTTGTTTACTATTTGCTTTCATAATTGCCAAAATATTTACAACCCCCCCCCCCTCCCTTTTACTTATTTGTCTTGGAAATTCATTGGGTAAACGAATATAATAGTTATTGAACCTATGTCTAAACCATATTCCTCGTGGGATCGACCCCAGCCTACAAGTTGGGTTCTTTACGTGATAACGATCGCTTATGCTTCTTAAAAGAGGAGTAATTTGAGGGCATCAAATTTTGGCGCCGCTGCCGGGGAATTTGGTTTTTAGATTAAATTTAACTGCGCTATTGAACTTTAGTCAAATATTTCCTCATTTTACTTTTTCTTTTGTTTTTGTCTCTTTCAGGGTCATACTCTAGTATATGCCAAGTACACAGAGCCAAGGCGAACCACTTACTCCCTACTATCCCGAACTGAATAAAACTTTGCGGAGAATGAATAATCAAGGAGTTCCGGTTAACCCTATCGGGGGAGAGTTAGGTGAAGATGTTGGATTGTAACCTCCGAGGGTAATTGATACGAATAATCAGGCTCCAGTTGAGAATAGATTGGGAGATGCACTGAGGGCACAGGAACCACAAGGACCACGTCTCCATGATAATTTCAGGGTCAACCTTTATATTGTCGATTATGATGGACCTCTTGTTCTACCGCCTCTACCTCAGGGGCATACATTTGTGGTGACCAGTAGCTTTACGCAGATGCTTACAATGAGGGTCTTGTTTGCGGGGTTGCCAGCGGATGATCCACAAGATCACATAGCCAAACTTAATTATGTCTGCAAAACTTGTATTGGTCGACCGTATTGGGATATGAACATCATTGGGTTGCGTGTGTTCCCGCTATCATTGATCGGAGATGCTGTTGTGTGATTTAAAGAACTCCCTTACAATTCAGTCTATACACGGGAGCAGTTGACAAAGGCATTTTGAGCAAGATTTTTTCCAGTGTCCAAGAAGTTGAACAAGAAGGATAAACTGAACAACTTTGTCGCATTACTTGGAGATTCTGTCAGTAGTTCTTGGGATAGGTTCACTGTCTTCATGATGGGTGTCCCGAATCACCGTATTGATGATGAGTTGCGGAAGGAGTACTTCTTTCGAGGACAGGATGATAATGGTAAGGCAGTGCTCGATACTATTGCAGGAGGTTCGTACGGTGAAAGAACTTTTGCATAAATTACAGAGAAAATGGAGAAGATATCTTGAAATAATAAAGCTTGGAGCACTAAAAAGTCAGACACTAGGAGGAGCACATTTGATGTTCAATCTACAAACAACCAGCCCGCAGATGAGATTCTCGAGGAGATAGCACAAATGAGAACTGAACTAGGGTTGGTGTTAAAGAATGTGCCTGGAGGAGCGGAGAAGGTAACTGCGGTGAACTATTTGACTAGAACTCCACCACCGATAGAGGAGTATTATTTTGAAGAGGATGCTTATGCGGTGAATGAGCAGACGGGGGTTTTTCGACCGAACACACAAGGTTCCAACACGGATAATTCGCACCAAGGTCAAGGAAACAAAGGTTGAACTATGGCAATTACAACCACGAGGGTCAATATGCTTGGGTTGGGAATTACAATGGCGACAACAATTACAACTGGAACAACTATGGCAACATAAACGATTGGGCCGGACATTATGTTCCTCCTGTCACAGTCATGATTTTGCTCCTAGGGAAGCTGGAGGTAATATGTCACGTAATGAGGATATGATGTAGAGAATGATGAGGAGGTATGACGCGACTGATGAAGATGTGAAGGAGATGCGAAATGTCTTGTCTGGTATTGGTCAAAAAGTTGACGCACACGCAGTGTAGATCAAGTATCTTGAGCTACATATGACTCCGTTGTCGACTACAATAAACCCACGTCAACCTGGCACTCTTCCTAGTAATACTTCCAAAATCCAAAGAATGATGGACATTACATGGAAGTCACGACTCGAGGAGGTAAGCAGACCATTGATCCACCTATTCCGTTTGGGGTAAAAACTTATGCTAGTAAAGATGATGATGTGGTTGAGGTGACTGGAGAGTCTGAGAATGCGACAGAGAAGGAAGATGAGGTAACTCATAAAGTTGTCCCCATACCCAGACCTCCACCTCCTTTCCCACAAATGTTAGTGAAAAAGACTGAAGAAAGAAAATACCGTAGGTTTATGAGCATGTTGAAGAACTTTCCATCAATATTCTGTTGATCGAGGCTTTGGAGCAAATTCCTGGGTATGCAAAATTTATGAAGGATATGGTGACCAAGAAAAGGGTCATGAGCTTCGAGGATGATGATAAATTGCAACATTGTAGCGCCATTTCTACTAGGTCCCTTGTGCAGAAGAAGAAGGATCTTGGTTCCTTTACTATTCTCTGTACCATCGGGTTATTGCATTTTGCTAAGGCATTGTGTTATCTTGGGCCTAGCATTAATTTGATTCCATTGTCGATTTACAAAAAGTTAGGTTTGGGAGATCCAAAACAGACTGCGATGCGATTGGTCATGGCCGACAAAAGTGTGAAGAGGCCTATAGGTGTGCTCCATGATGTACTAGTGAAAGTGGAGTCGTTTATCTTTCCGGCAGATTTTGAGATTCTTGACTGCGAGGTTGATTTTGAGGTTCCCATCATTCTTGGGAGACCATTTTTTGCTACGGGGCGTGCTTTGGTTGATATGGAAAAGGGGCAGATGAAATTCTGACTGAAAAATGAAGAGGCAACTTTCAATATTTATAGGTCTATGAAGCAAAGTAGTGACCTCCAATCGGTATCGGCGATAGCCTATAAAGTTGAGAGTGCGTCTGAGGTGCAGATTGAAAAGAGACCGAGTGTTGAGGCACTAGCAGCGGTTATGATGAACTTTGAGAGTGATGTTATTGAAAAGTATGATGATTTGGTCGCTGCACTTGATAGGTGCGAATATCGTTCGAAACCAAAGAAGCTGGAGTTAGACATGAATAATCGTGAGTCCCCACCCTCAAGACCATCTGTTGAGAAGGCACCAAAATTGGAGCTTAAGGCTCTACCATAACATATGAGGTACGTATTCTTGGGAAAATATGATACTTTACTAGTCATCATTGCGGCAGATTTGAATGGGCGACAAGTAGAGTGCTTCGTTTCTGTGTTAAAGAGATTCAAGCGAGCTATTGGGTGGATTATATCGGACATTATCGGGATCCCTCCTCGTATCTGTTCTCATAAAATCCAACTCATGCCAGATCACAAGCCTAGTATTGAGCACCAAAGAAGAGGTAGTTTAAAAGGAAATCATCAAGTGGTTGGATGCCGGATTTATTTATCCCAATGCCGATAGTAGTTGGGTGTGTCCGGTTCAGTGTGCACCCAAGAAAGGTGGGATTACTGTTGTTCCTAATGAGAAAAACGAGCTTGTTCCAATGCGGCCCGTGACTGGATGGAGAGTCTGCGTGGACTACCAGAACATAAATGCTTGGACAGAAAAGGACAATTTCCCTATACCATTCATGGATCAGATGCTGGATAAACTGGCGCGTAGAGGTTGGTATTGTTTTCTTGACGGTTATTCGGGCTACAATTAGATTTCTATGGCTTCGGAAGACCAAGAAAAAACCACCTTCACCTGCCCATATGGGACATTCACCTTTAAACGGATGCTATTTGGGTGGTGTAATGCTCCAGCAACCTTCCAGCCTTGTATGATGTCAATATTCTCTGTTATGATGGATGACACTATTGAGGTGCTCATGGATGATTTCTCGGTGGTGGGTGACTCTTTTAATCGTTGTCTGGATCATTTGGCCGAGGTGCTTAAGAGGTGTGAAGACTACAATCTAGTGCTAAATTGGGAGAAGTGCCATTTTATTGTAAAAGTGGGTATAGTGCTAGGTCATCGGATTTCTGAGAAGGGCATTAAGGTTGATAGAGCAAAGGTAGAGGTAATAGAAAAGCCTCCACCACCTATCTCTGTAAAAGGTGTTAGAAGTTTTCTTGGGCAGGTAGGTTTCTATAGGAGGTTCATCAAGGACATCCCTAAAATTTCATATCCATTGGGCAAAATACTCGAAAAGGAGTATACGTTTGATTTTGATGATGCTTGTCTGAGAGCATTTGGAGAGTTGAAGGAAAAGTTGGTTACTGCACCTATCATTATTTCACCGGATTGGGGATAATCGTTTGAGGTAATGTGCGATGCGAGTGGAGTGGCGCTTGGTGTAATATTAGGACAGAGGAGAGACAAAATTCTTCATCCTATTTACTATCCAAGCAAAGCTCTTAATGTGGCCCAGAAGAATTATATTATGACTGAACAAGAACTTCTTGTGGTGGTTTTTGCATTCGAGAAATTTTGATCCTACTTGCTTGGTACTAAGGTCATAGTGCATACTGACCATTCTGCATTGAGATATTTGATGGGGAAAAAAGCTGCAAAACCGAGGTTGATTAGATGGGTATTGTTGCTGCAAGAGTTTGATTTCATGGTAAAAGATAGAATGGGGACAAAAAATCAAGTTGTCGATCACTTGTCCAGATTAGAGGAAGAGGCTATCCTAAAGCTTGGTGATATGACTAAAATTAATGGTGTTTTTCTAGATGAACAAGTATTGGCTACTTCTTATGATCTGATTCCTTGGTTCGTAGACTTTGCTAATTATTTGGCAAGTGATTTGGTGCCCCCAGATTCATCTTTTCACCAAAGGAAAAAGTTTATGCATGATGTGAAGAAATTCTTTTGGGATGAGCCCTACTTGTATCGTAGTTGTGCTGATGGGATTATTCGTCACTGTGTGCCCGAGGTGGAGATGTTCAGTGTACTTGACGCGTGTCATTCATCTCCTGTTGGTGGGCATCATAGTGGTATTCGGACTGCGCATAAGATTTTGCAGTGTGGGTACTACTGGCCTACCATCCACCAAGATGCTAACGATTTTGCCAAGAATTGTGATCGTTGCCAAAGAGAAGGAGGGATTTCAAAGAGGCAAGAGCTTCCTATGAATCCTATATTGGTGATGGAGTTGTTTGATGTATGGGGCATTGATTTTATGGGTCCATTTTTGAGTTCACATGGGGTGAAGTATATTCTTGTTGCGGTTGATTATGCATTGAAGTGGGTCGAAGCAGTTGCACTCCCCAACAATGAAGGTAAAAGTGTCACCGCATTCTTGAAAAAGAATATCTTCAAAAGATTTGGTACACCGAGGGAGATTATCACTGATGGAGGTTCCCACTTTTGTAATAAGTTGTTGAAGGTGCTACTTGAGAAATATGGTGTCTGCCATAATGTAGCCATTCCTTACCATCCGCAGACTAGTGGCAAGTTGAAGTGTCCAATAGAGAGATCAAACAGATTTTGGCGAAGACTGTGAATGATAATAGAACGGATTGGTCAAGGAGGCTTGATGATGCTCTATGGGCCTATCACATTGCCTACAAGACTCCCATAGGTATGTCTCCTTACCAACTTGTATATGGGAAGTCTTGCCAGAGCATAAGGCTACGTGGGAAATGAAGAAGCTAAATTTGGATTGGGGCACCGCATCTAATCAAAGAATGAATGACTTGACTATGCTTGATGAGTTTCGCCTAAAAGCTTATGAAAGTTCAGCCTTGTACAAAGAGAAGATGAAGAGGTATCATGATCAAAGAATTGAAAAGCGAGAATTTGTGTTGGGTGATCTTGTGTTTCTATTCAACTCTAGGTTGCGCTTGTTTCTGGGAAAACTCAAGTTCAAATGGACCGGGCCAATTTTGATCACTAAAGTCCTCCCCCGTGGAGCGGTTGAGCTTGCGTATAGTGAAGGAACAAGGTTTATGGTTAACGGGTAAAGGATCAAGATCTATGTAGGAAATGTAGAAAGTGTGCAAGAAGTTGTTGAGGCCTACTATCTTGATGAACTCTGAGTAATCAAGAGGATTGCGTCGTGTCGCGACGTTAAATCAAGCGCTGCTTGGGAAGCAACCCAAGCTGTACAATCTAGCCAACTATAGGTTTTTCTGTTCAGTTTAGTAGTTTTCTTTGTTTGATTTCTTTTATGTATTCCTTTTCTTTTTTGTTAGTGTTGGCTAGATATAGCATAGAGTTCGTGTCTAAAAAGTGTCCAGAAAATGTTAAAAAAAAAGGCCTAATGGGTGCTAAATGTGCAGGGACCAAAAGCAAAATCTGCAGAAAAAAATCTGGTGCAGAGGTCTACGGACCCCATCGACTGTCTATGGCTCATTCCACGGACTGTGAATGGTGTCCGTCGATCCCAGCTAAGGTTCCTAAAATTTTAAAGTGCAACTGTGATCTACGGTCCTCATCTACGGACCGTAGATCGACCCACGAATCGTCGACAGCGTCTCGTGGGTCCAAACCCTAGTGTGCCTGACTCGACCGAACATCTTTTAAATAAAACACCCTCTTTTTCAAATCATTCCCACTTCCCTCATTTATACTCCCAAACCGTTTCTACACCCCTCTAACTACTCCAATAACTCCATATTACCATAAATCCACTATCAATTACCCCATATTCATCCTCCCATTTCAAAAAGCACACTCTTCTCCCCCAACTCTATCTCATTCCCCATTTTCAGAGGTTCGGTGTCCGGGTCTGGTGTGAAAGAGCGGGCAAAAGGTTGTTGGAAGTATGGAGTCATCACACAATCACCTCACACCCATTGCCTGTAAGGTAATAGACTTTCAGTTCTCTTTGAATTTAGTTTCAGTGATTGATTATATAAAGTCCGGAATTGGGACTTGACCTTGGGTAGTTGATTGTATGTAAATGCATGCTAAACTAGAACTAGAAACACCCTTAGGACGATAGATAGTGATTCTGTGTATTTATAATGTATAAAACCAGTGTAATGAAAGTCTCAATGCATGTTTCGACTTAGGTTCCTAATTTGTAGTGCAATTCCTGTGAATCTAGTAATCGGAACCCTTAGAATGACGAACTAGCATAATTTATGTTGAAATGCGTGATTAGATTAGGTGACATTGTTGAAATTGGTCAAATTGGGGTCAACATGAAGGATGCCTGAAACCTGGCATATATCCCATCCACGAGACCACGTCTATGGACCGTAGGTAAATCTACGGACCGCAGATCAGGTCCGTGGTTGGTGGCACATGAAAATTTCACCAAGTATGGAACCATGGAAGTGGACTACTGAAGCCACTGTATGAATTTTTTTCTGTTTTTCATTTTTGTTCGTTCTTAATTCTATATCTTTTAGAGTGTGTTATGAGTTTATTTTGATCCTAATTAGACATCTACAGGTACCATGGCCCCTAAGAAGCAAGTGACCTACTCCAAAAGGGGAATATCAAAATCCCTGTAGCCTACTTTTAGGTTGATTGATGAAGAAACAAACGCAGAAAAGGATCCAACATATCTTCCACCGGGAACGAGGACATCCCCTACTGCACCTCAGGCTACCCGGAATACATCCCGGCAAGTGGTCACCGACGTAGTCACTGTCTCCCAGTCTGATGAGGAGAACACACTGATCAGGTCACCGACTGGTTCTGCTTTCGGTTCTGAGGTTGGTTCTACTTCCGGCTCAGAGTCCGCCTTTGCTTCCGGCTCTGTGCCCGCCCATGCTTCCGTCTCAAGTTCTGGATCCGCCACAGGTTCAGGGTTACATGACAAAGTTGCCTCATCTGATGAGGCCACTAGTTCGGGAGAAGTCCCGGTGCCATGAAGCTACGACCCTGATCTTGGTGGTTGGGGAGCCAAACAGATGGTGTGTTGAGGGGCAATGGCAAATCTACCGAGATTCCAGAATGAGGAATGAGAAAGAGAAGATGGCCCGGCTTATTACTGAAGAGCGCAGAGTCCTCACTGGGAGTTTACACACTATTCCCAAAATCAACTGGTTTTTTAAGCTTCACAACTGCTATTGGATGGATCGAGACCAATGACTTATAGCAAGGAGATTGTGCAGGAGTTCTATGCCTCCTATGCTGCCACTCTCCGTGGTTCGATTGACAAGGGGTCCAAGTCCACAGCCCAGGACCCTCTCACTACTACTATGGTTTGAGGATTTCTAGTGGACATATCACATACCACCATCAGCCGATTCCTCTACTGCCCTGACCCTGATCACACTTGGGCACTCAACAGGGCCAAATTTGATTACAAATGGGATGTTATGATGAGTGAAACCTTCACGCGTAATGCCGAACAGAGGGAGGCGGTCTTATTGTTGTTGGCCAGACACATAGCTGCAGATGGAGAGTGTGCGGAGTGGGTTAGCTCACCACGTTTGGGTATTCGGAAAGCCACCTTGAATTTGGTGGCAAATTTTTTTTGGTTACTGCTGAGGAACAGAGTGTCGCCCACAAAGGCTGACAAAGCACCTATATGGGATAGAGCAGTAATGGTGGCAGCATTAGTAGCTGGGTTCGAGATCGACATCGCCCGCATGCTGCTGGGAGAGATTCATAAGAGGGCGTTCAAGACCTCCACTACTTATCCATTTTCATACCTCATTTTTCAACTATGCAGGGACTCTGGCGTGCTGATCTAGCATTGTGACAAATTGATACAGTCAACGGGGATCCTAGATATTGGCCTGATTTGGGACGAGGCAAATGTGGCAGCATCTCGCATAGGGTTGCAGATCGATATGCCAGTGGGTACTGCTTTAGTAGCTATTGTGGAGAAGATACAGGGTGATGAGCATGCCCTTCCAACCCACACTGATGATGCCCCAGCCTCCTCTTCTCAGGCCGCTAGTCAGGCCCCCAGCTCATCTAGAGCCACCCCGCCTTCTCGAACCTCTATTGTGTCATTTTCTCAAGTTTAGAAATTGGAGGCGCAGATGGCCACACTGCTTCACCATGTAAACCCATAGATGCAGAAGTCCATTGCAGATTCTTAGGCTAGGATGGAGAAAAGGATGGAAATCATGATGGATCAGAAGGTTCACGCCGTTCATAAGCGCCTGGATGCCTTCAAGTTGACAGTACTCGCACGGCCAGCCCCGGTCAAAGATTTTTCCTCCATTCGGACAGAGTTGGACAGTCTCCGGGCCGATATTGATTGCTTCCTTGCTGCGCCCACAAATGAACCACAGTCTGCACCCACTGCATTGGCTGATGATACCGTACTCGATGCTTTATTCAGAGAGGATACAGATGCACAGCCTGAGCCCATCCGTGCTCGTGGGAAGAGGCACCACTCCAGCCAAAATTTCGACACTACTGAGGAGGACCGAGTAAAGAAGCGGGAGCGCCAATGGACGGAACAGGCTCGAAAAGCCTCTATTATAGATGAGGAGTTGCGCCAGCAAACTGTTCTTGAGAGTGCGCGAGGGGCTTCGAGTTCTATGCCCGTTGTTGAGGTTCCGACTGTTGAGAGTCATGATGTGAGCACCACTGCTGGTGCGATTAGAATGATTGATAGCACTATTGAGGGTGCTGTGATTACTGACGTGGGCACTACTGAGGGTGGACCCAATGTTGCTGTAGCGGGCTCCGGGAAACCGGACCCACCCGCTTGTTGATGGTTCATTGGGGTTATGTGCCACAGGTTTGCTTCATCCAAATCCATTACTTTTTACTGCTTTTTGTGTGCATTGGGGACAAATACATCTATTTTTCGTTGGGGGTGGGGTAAATGGATTGTGGGTGATAGGGTGAAGTTTGAGTAACCCAACTCATAATCCTTTCTTGGGGTTTTCTTGCGTGTGTTCTTTTACCCCAAGAGACTGCTTAATTTATGTTGAACCGGCATGTGTTAGGATTGTATGTGTAGAAGCATGAGATAGTATGGAGCATGATGGAAAATATTTGAAACTTTTTGAAAGAAATGATACCCATAAAAAAAAAACTTTTGTGATATGTGCTAATATCTGTAGGCTAGAATAAGTTGAATGTGTTGGCTCTATGTATGACATGATAATGAACCAACTTGATGGAATGACTTAAGCTAAAACTTGAACTGGGTAATTTGATAATCTGGTAATGTAACTATGTGCCAAAAGTGTGCGAGAATAGTTCATTGTTCAAACAATTTTTGTGTCAATCTAGAACTCGCTGGTTAGTCCTGCTAAGACAATCTACTCTAGAAGCTAGGAAGTGATCATAGGCCCTTGTTCTGACAAGTCCACATATTGCCTAAAAAAAGAATCCAACTAAATGAAATAAATGCTCCCTTTCATCTAAATGATTTGAGCCTAAATTAGACCATTTCTTTCTAAACCCCTAACTCACCTTCTCATAATCTACTATGTTGGCCTCGGTCCCTCCTTGGACTTGCGCACCTAGACTTAGGCCAAAAGCCTAAGTTGAGGGTGGCTAATGTAAAGGAGTAATCTCAATCTTGGCCCTGATCCGACATCGGGTATTGTTCACCTCGACCATTGGAAAATCCATAAGTTGAGGGTGGCTAAGAAAGAGGAAACCAAAAGAAAAATGGGTATGAAGAGAGTTTTATATTGAAAAAGAGAAAAAGAAAAGAGAGGAAAGGATGTGACTTTTTGAAAGCTAAAGCGAAGAATAAAACGCAAGAAAAAAAATAAATTAATAAAGAGCTACAAAGTCTAAAGTCACATCCATGGTTGAAGAGAATCAGGGAAAAGAAGGTAAAACGGTAGGATGTCAATAATAGGGCAAAAATGGGTAGAAAGCCTAATGTAATGTCAAGAAGGGCAAAAAGTCACTATAAAGTACCCAAATGTACCACACCTGACCCTGAGCCTACGTTACAAGCCAAGAAAGACCTATAGTGATCCTAGAGCCTAGTTTTGAGAGTCTAAGCAGTGAAAATAAGGGCAAGCCTACGGTATTGAGCACTAACTGTACTTGGAGTTACTTCTGAGTGTGAGTGTTGAATGAATCCTTGTACTCAAAATCAACTTCAATGTGTGAAAAAGGGATTTCGTTTAAAGTAAGGGCACTAGTTATATTGTCGAAAAGTTGGTACCGTGGTGATACTAAAACGGTGTATGTTGTGTATTGGTTGGTCGGTCTTGGTCATGTTTGGATCCGCACAAGTTAGCTTGTTGAGTCTGAGAGAAAAGAATTGCACTCAAGAAGAGAGTCAGGGTAGAGAGCCATGTGTTTGCTTGTGCCTGAAATACTTTCTTCTATACAAATGTCCTTTAGTGTCTTAGTGTGTTGCTTGAGGACAAACAACAAATTTAAGTTGAGGGTGTTGATATACCTTGAGTTTACGACATTTATAATACATTTCACTTAAGAGTTGTGTGTGTCTAGGGTCATTTTGTATTGGTTTTTATGTACTTTTCTCATGTTTTCAGGATATATGTTCAGACGTTTAAACTGAGAGACACAGCTGAAGGATGTGCAGAAAAGGGCATCTACGGAGGTGATCTACGGACTGTAGGTCCATTACGCTCCGTAGATGGGTGTTATAGATGGGCAGGCAAGGCTTGAAGGAAAATCAAGGAATTCTTGACCAAGTGTGGAACCACGGTTGCAATCGACGGACCGTAGATTGATCTACGGACCGTACTGTTGATCCGTCAAATGATTCAGAGAGGTGTTCCAGTACCTGATTTTGAAAATTCTAAGTATGGAGCTACGGAGGAGGATTTACGGACCGTAGATCAATCCATGGTCCGTACTGGTGCTCCGTCGTTCGGTTGAGAGATTTGAAGATTTTGAAGGTAGAAATATGACCAAGTCCTGAGTCACAGAAGGTACCTACTGACCGTAGATCAAACCACGGTCTGTAGGTCAGTATCATCGATCGAAATCGCGTCCTGAAACATTATTTCCTTATTTTGTTTCCTTTTTAGTTAGGACTTATTTTTCTATAAATAGGGCATGTAAAACCTCATTTTTGGGGGGTTAGACTTTATTATTATAGTTCTAGTTTTTGGCTTCAGAGATTAACTTGCAACTTTAGCAATTCTTAATTTCCGAAGTTTTGGTTTGAAGATTTTGGTTTGGAAATTCAAGTTGAAATTCTGGGTTTATCATTCTCATTACATAAGTTCATGATTTCTTCTTCTAAAAATATGAATTGTGTTCTTACTAATATGGGCAACTAAATCCATAACTAGGGTTGTGGGAACCATGAGCGATTAACGAAGTATGAATAGTAACTAAGTAATTCCCAAATAGTATTTTGCATGCATTGATAATTCTTTCACCTAGAAGTTTTTTTAAAGGTGCGCAATGTTAGAACTCACCTTGTTGCTACCTGCCGGACCAAGGAGGTAGTTAATAAGAAGAGAATTATCAACATAGATTTAGTGTGATACTATCTAATAGAATTAATGTCGATGGTGCGAGGGTGAAAACTAAGCCATACATCAATGTGACGCGGGGTGAAATTCTCTTGATGCCGAACCAAGGATTTAGAGCTACATAACTTATCGCTTTTCATGTAATATACTAGGAAGGGATTGCTATTACTAGGATTACGGAGTTATGAGCTTATGGGGAACACGTACACCCTAGTTTCCTTCTCAACTTGATAACAACAAAAGTTTGAACCTTGTTTACTAATTACTTTCATAATTTCAAAAATTTGTTACACAAACCCCCAATTTTTACTTATTTGTCTCGAAAATACATTGGCTAAACGAATATAATCGTTATTGAATTTAAGTCTAAACCATATTCCTCGTGGGATCGACCTCAACCTACAAGTTGGGTTCTTTAAGTGATAACTATCGCTTATGCTTCTGAAAAGAGGTGTAATTTGAGCGTATCAGCTACAACATTCCTTTCATATATGAGTAATGAATGTGTCTTGACTTGATGGCTATGAATTGATAGGTTTTATGCATTCTTTTCATAAGTGATCTAATGTAATGAAGACTCTAGAATCAATAGGCTAGTGGCATTCATTTCTTAATGAGTCAATGCACCATGAATCGATAGGATAGTGGCATTCCTTTCATGGGTATAATAATGTAATGAGGGACTATGAATCGATAGGCTTATATCATTCCTTTCATGTGGACCCTAGAGCTATCCTTGAATGTACCATGGCTCATTAGGCTTATAGCATTACTTCCTTGATAATGATGTATCATAGGTCAATACGCCTATGGCATTCCTCCCTAATACCTTAATGTAATGTAAATGAAATAATCTATGGTAATGTAGGCTAAGCACTGAGTGGATATGGTAAGATGGAAACTCTCCCAATGTTAGGCTAGGGTTCCAATGAACATCTTCCTATCCCATAACTATATGCCCTCATAGGATATTAGCCAGTGGATCCAATGTGCATCCAAGCTAATACTACCGGTCTTCCTTCGGCAAGGAGACCACCTTTTTATGGTGTGGGGTAGACATCGGATTGCATGTCTAGCTTGCATGGTGTATGTTGGTTAAACACTTATTCCCATCATGTGAGATGTGCATTGTAGTTTCTTGAGAAGTTCTATGAAGTGTAGGTAGTAGTATGGGATGTTATCCATACATGGCACGAGTAGGCTTAAAGAGGGATATAGTGAATTCTCTAAGTCTTAATGACTATTGTTAAATGTCCTCCTAGGAAGAAGTTATTGAGATTGTTGGTCTAACGTTTAATGAATGGAGGTCCTTTGAATTATGTTATTGATGAATGTTGAGTTATTGTCTAAATGAAATGATGAATAAGTAGCTTATATGGATGAAATGAGTTACTGATGAGTTCAAAAATTTGACTCTTTTTGGGCTATATTTTAATATAAATTGTGTCATCAAATGCTTATTTTATCTAAATATCTGATGAAAACCCTTAAGTTTCAAGTATTTGATGTTTGAAGGAAAGCATGGACACTACATCGCATAAAGGAACGAAGAGGCTGAAAAGAACGAAGAAATGAAGGCCTGAGGATCGCCGAGTCCACTTGGCTAGTTGCCAAATGGTCTTACTTCGCCTTTTGTTCCAGTGTGCTGAGCCCTGAAGGAAAGGATCAAGTCGGCAGAAAAAGGGAGTAGTCGGTGCATCGCCGAGAAGTTCCGCGAAGCAGTACCATGTTGCCCAAATGACCCAGAGCACAACGATGATGAAGGCTGGTGCAAGATGGCGATGAACTACATTAAATGGCGAATCACCGAGTTGATTAGAGATTCCGGCTAACGACGCCAAATGATCCGCTGCAACACAAATCTGTGAAAACTATAAATACTAGTTAGAGTTGTAGTTTTCAGAGTCGAACAGTTATTATAATTTTTATATCAAATAGTACTTTTTGATATTTTTTCTCTAAATTTGATAGGGTTTTCAAGTCTTGAAGATCCAAAGGGTTTCATCTTCAAGATATGGGTTTAGGTCTCTTGGATTCTTCAATTTTGGCCTATATAAACACTTAAATCTTCATACCCAGTTGAATGCGAGTTCAATTCGGTATAAATTTATATCTCTTATCCATATGTGGCTAAAAAACCCAATTCTTGGGGTGTGATTTAGCGAATATGGGTTAAGATAATTGTTGGGTCTTGCTTGCTGATAGTTTAATCGTAGTTTAATTGTGATTTTGTTTAGTAGATGTGGATAAATTTAATGAATTTATAGTTGCAAATACAAGTTTATTTATGTGTTTTCGGCTTTCGAGAGAGAGAGGTCGTAAAACTAAAACTACTAAATTGATGGCCGATGGGAGTGGGTCGATATAAGGTTCAGCTCGAGATAGTGAATCCTAGTCTCATTCCCACACACTCAGCTCGAGAGAGTAAGTCGGTTAAGGCGTAGGTTAGTCTTCATGCGGGAAGTAGGTGTCCGAGAGGAACACATTTCAAATGGGGTAAGTTGCTCGAGATAGAGCTTATCACCCTTAATGTTTAGCCTAGTCACAATTATTCTATGAATCTTCTATCGAAAGCATGTACCCAATAATCTAGCTTAACCCGTATTCCTGTCACATCCCAAGGATCCCCTCTCATTACTTAGAAATCCTTGTTTATTTTGCTGTTTTTACTTACTAGTGACAAAACCCCATTGTTAATTGACACTCTTGTGTCACCCTTTAATTTATAATGTTTTTAATCGTTAATGTCTTTAGCTACGACTAGTTAGAACTAAATTTTATTTTTCTATTAATTCTCAAAACCACTCTCTTGGGAACAATCCCAACCCTTGCTTGGGTTACTAAACAATTGTACGATCGTAGACACTTGCATCGGAAATTGTGTCTTGATTACGCAAACATCAAAATAGTGCCACTGTCGGGGAGTGGTGTTATTTGGGAATTCTTAGTTAAGTAGAATTTCTATTTTTAATAGTTATAGTTTTACTAATTTTTTATTTTTTTTTGTTTTTCTCTAAGTTGTTGTATGCAGAAACCCTGAGCAAGGCTGAGGGAAGTGGTGACAAGTTAGCAGAGGTGAACCAAGAAGTCGAGGGTGACTTCAAGTTAACTGCACTGGTAACTCAGCTGAATGACTTGGCCATCAAAATCTCAAAGGTGGAAAACCAGTGCAAGAGCCAAGGGAGGTACATACCCCCTCATGAGCGGAAACAGTCTAGAGACAGGGAGAACAATCGTGTCGAGGACACACTCCAAATCATTCTCCACAAGATCACCGAACAAGATCAAATGTTGGAAGAGATGAAGGAAAATATTGAAGTGTTGAATCAAATGATTGGCTCCCATTCTAGATCGATCCAGCTGATCAGGACACTTATGAGTTATGCAGTGCCTCCTCTTCACTCAAATGAACTATTGGGGTTAACTAGTAACACTAGGACCAACCCCACCAATGGAGAGTGAGTAAGGACTCGTGTCGTGCCACGTCGTTAACTAAGGCGCTTCTTGGGAGGCAACCTAGGGTTTTAAATTCTTTTGTATGCTTTTATAAATAATGTTGTGCTAGTGGTGCAGGTTTAAATGCTTAAAGTGTTTGGAAAATGCATATTGGCAAATAAAAGGTCAGTCGGCGAGGCGCCAAAATTGTCAGAGTGCCGGATAAAGACCGTCGTTGGGACCTTCACTTTGACTGAAGTCATGTAAAACTCAGTGAGCACAGTGACCACTAGGTGGGTTGCTGAGTAGATTGGCGAATGCGACTAATGTCGCAGAATGGGCGCAAACTGGACGGTTTATAATGGCCAAAAGACTTAGAATTTGAAATCCTTCACTTTCCCTCATTTTTAAACATCACAAACCCGCACCAATGTATTGTCTTCAATATTTTTCTATTCCATTAGTATTGTAGTTGTTGATTGGTGCTCGGAGTTAGATTTCTTTGCCGCCTAGCTTATCAATCGTGTTTTAATCGACATATAAGGTTGGTTTCCGAATCTCGAAATTACATTCGAAAAGTTTGTACTCTTTTGCAATAATAGTATCATTTTGTTGTGTGTTGGGCCTCTCTGATAGAATTAGAATACTTGAATGCCTATTTTAATTTTAAAATCTTGTCTTTATTGTTTTGATCGCCAAAATGGACGTATTTTTATGGCTTGGAACGAATGAAATTTCATTGGGTGATGCTTGCATGATGTTTAGATTGAATGGGTGAAGTCTGAGTAACCCATGCATGTGCAAAATCACGAAAATTGCTCAATGATAGAGCGGGTGACACCACTTTTAAGAGCAAATATCATGAAATGGCCAATTTTGGCAAAATTGGGAAAAATATTAGTATCCTGGGGTGATGGGTAGTACGGGTCTTGTTTGAATTCCATGAGTGCGTGCTTTAATTTTATTTTTGGGGGTTGCGGGGTTGAATTCGAGAAGATGGGTTGAAAATAGGCACATTGGGTCGATTGGCGAGCTAGGTTGAGCTTGCCGAATGACTCGGCGGTTCACCTAACGTCCCCATCTCACCGATAATTTGGCACCTTGATTGATATTTGATACTGTAACTTTCGGCGAGAAGTCTGAGGGCTCCGAAAGTATTCTTCTCGCCCTTTGTCTGCACCCCTGAGTCTATGTTGCATTGTTACTTTCGGCGGATAATCACTTGTTTGCCGAAAGTATTTGCTGATTCGCCAATCAGGTTTTCCCATCGCTGAGTTGCCAAAAAAATGCAAGCTAACACCCTTTGGCGAGCACGATCTAGTTCACCAAAGAGGTTCGGCGGTTCGCCGACCGGATCGACGAGTCTTTCTGCAATAAGATTCTTTGTGATTGTTTTTTATTTTCTCCTAATTTCTCTCGAACTTTTGTAGATATGGTACGCACAAATTTAAACAAGCCACCCTAGAAAATAGCAAAGGGTATTATGATAAATGTAGGAGGATCAAAACCTCCACAGAAATGAAGGCAAAATCTCCACAGGAACGAAAGAAAAATCTCCCACCGAGATACTAAGGCAAGAGGATAAAGCACATAGCTAGGAAAGGAATAGCTATTGAACCCCAAGTTAATTTTCCAGAATCAGAAGACGAAGAGCTCTTGATTCCTCGAAGGAGTAGTTACCAGGTTAAATCTCAACCTACGCCCACCGGAGCACCCTCAGCTTCTACCCCACCTACTACTGAATCAGTGTCGACTCAGGCACCCGTATTAACTCCTACACTGCCTATTGCTCCTCCACCTAGATTGCTTAATGGACTAAAATGTGAAGGAGTCCGAACTATAATAGAGGAGAAGCTTCTATCTATGGAGGGTCTGCAGGGAAAATACCCAGATGTTTTGTACACCCTCCGCTACCATGAGTTCTAGCAGTTCACACGGCCCAAATGTCCTTAACTTCCTTCCTTTGTTAGAAAGTTTTACACAGCTTATGGGGAGTTGGGGCCTAAAAACAAGAAGAAGGCAAGTGAGTTTCGACCGGTGAAGTCGGTCATGGTCAGATGCAAATAGGTGAGGTGTCACAACAAGCATATTAATGTTGTATTAGGTACACTCCTGCACTCTGCACTCCCTTATGAGGGGTTGCCTATTGTTCTGTCCCTGGATGATTTGAAGGGTTGGTTAGCTCCGCTCATTTCTGACAACACATTGAGGTGGATCAATGCAGGAGTTCCCATTGAGAAGAGGGACATGAACATCGCCTACAGGTTCTGGTTTGGCTGCATCAGAAACACCATAATGCCATTCCAGAATGAGTCTATTTTGCGCCATCCTAAGACGGCTGGCCTCGGTTCTATCATGGCCAGGAGGTGGATCGACGTAGCACTGCTGATTTCACAGGAGATGGCTATGAGAGCCAAGCAGATAGTTACCTCTCTTCCATTCTCGGTTTTGATCACTAAGTTATGTCGGCATATCGGAGTACCCCGGGATCCTGCGAATGATATAAAACGTACATCCGGTGTATTTAAGACAAATTCACACGAGTGGACGTTGACAGGAGGAGAGAATCTCCGGCAGATATCTCTTCGGAAGTTGATGTTGACTCGTTAGCAGCAGAAGCACCTTCGCCTATTCCGGCCTCTGATCCTTCAGGTATTTCTACACCCTCCTCTTCTTCACAGGTACCAGGTGTTTCTTCCTCCTCCTCCCAGTCAGCAAAGATTACCCAGGTGATGATCCTGAAGATAGGACACCAAGCCCAGTCAGCGGATGTGCGGGCTACCCGACTGGAGAGGTCTGTTCCGGAGATGATCGACAGGGCCATACTAGCAGCACTTACCCCCTTAAGACTTCTATTGATGCCTTGATAGTGAGAGTCATTGTTTGTGAGAGCAGACATGGGGAGGCCTCTAAGGTGATGACTTTAAAAGCCGAGGTTGCGAGTTGGAGAAAGGACATAGACAATCTTAAGTCTACTGACTTCACTTCACTGCTAGAGGTTGCTGAGGATAGGGATGATCCTTAGACCTCGGGGATTCCTCTGGCTACCACCGAAGACGTGCAAGGGGTGGCACAACGGAGGACGAGACGGATGTAGATATCGATGAGGAGCTAATAGCAGTTCACGAAGAGGAAACACAAGAGAGCCGTACTAAGAGCATAGTTAAAGATTTTCTAGATCTTGTGTTATTAGTTGTGCAGCCAGTGGTCCAGCCATCAATGACTGAGACGTCCACAAAAACTCCTAGTGGATCTGGCACCTATATTCCTCCTGAGTTGAGTCCGGGTACTGAGACCCGAAACCAGACAAATGCTCCGGGCACTGATACCTTCATTCAGACAGAGACCTGACAGAGGGAGTGACTGCATAGACATGACCCTTCTTTACCTCCCTCTTTGTCTTACTTATTTTTATTTTTGGTTACTTTTATTCACATTTGAGGACAAATACTTTTATTTGTGGTGGGGTGAGGCCCATTTTACCTTTGTGCATATTTATTTTGATATTATATTTTGGGTTGGGAGTTATTATGGTGTTTTTACACTGATTTCTGTGGATGTTTGAGCTTATGGCTCTTTTTATTTTAAATTACAAAATGATTTTGACTCTTCCGAATTTTTTTGAATTCGTTACACATGTTCGCCGCCCTTTATATGCTCGTGAATGTGGCTGTTCCTTGGCAAATTTGAGTCTCAGTTTCGATCAATACCGATGACTTGAATAGTGTTTACAATCGAACGAACATGAATGTACGGCTACGATGAGGCCAAATGAAGTTGCATAGACAATATGTGAACTCTTTGAATCTCGTTGTGATTAGCCATTTATCAAATCGATTCTCTTGTGATGACCGTTGCACACTAGCAAAAGTGTGGAGTCTTGTTTGACTTAAGTGTCGATGCCTTGTGTGATAAGCTTACCTTGAACCATACATGAGAACACTTACAATTTTCTCTCTTGTTGGTTTGGTTGACTAAGTAAGACTTTCTCTTGATATGATCTTACGCAACTTCGAAGAGTCTGAACCAATTTGACATATACCTCTTTTGGGACCTACCTTTTGAGTGTGTGATTCTCTCTTGAATACCCTTTAAGCCTTACCCTTTTTTGGAAGAAACTTTATGAAAACTAGACCTTTCTTAATCCATTACCTATAATCCTCTTGAATTGTGGTTAGTGGAATAGCCAACTTAGGCCAAAAGCCTAAGTTGGGGTTGTGGTGAAAAGTTAAGGGCAAGTCAAGAAGTGGAAGGAAAGACTCCTCTTACCTATGGTTTTAAGAAAAATGGAACCCCTCAATATATATATATAAAAAAAGAGAAACAAGAAAGAAAAAGAAAAAGAAAAAGAATGAAAAAGAAAGTTGTGGAATAAAGTACAAAAGATATGGGGTTCCAAAAATCCATGGAAAGTGAATAATAGGATGACTTATGAGCACTAAAGAGAATGATGAAGGAAAAGGAAAAGGAAAGAAAGTGTTTTGAGCACCACATTTCATGAGGATGAAAGTCACTGAGCCTAAATGACCATACCTTTACACTCAGCCCCGTTACAAGCATTGTTTTGACCTTTGTGATCTTGAGAAAGTCAAAACAAATGTTGATTGGAAAATACGGGCAAACCTATGTGTGAAAGTATGCATTGTGTTCTTCTTTGTGAGTGTGAGAGTTGTATCTGATTCATGAACGCTAAATTGATTATACCTATGCGTGTGAAAATGGAATCATCATTTGTGTGAGGGCATTCGAAAGCTTTTGTTGAGCTTGAACTTGCATTTGAAGCAAGTATTGCGAGCTTGAGAATCTTTGGTAATGGTGTCTCACAACTTGAATATTTTAGTACACAATTGATTCTTGCATAAGTAAATTGAGTCTTGCTGTGTGCATTCATGATTGAGTCTTGTCTAGCACTAATCGAGACACCCTTTTTGAACAGTTGAACTTGAGTTTTACTTAAGGACAAGCAAAAGTTTAAGTTAGGGTGTTGATGAGTTCAAAAGTTGGACTCATTTAGGGCTATATTTTAATCGAAATTGTGTCATCAAATCTGATGAAAACCCTTAAGTTTCAAGTATTTGAAGTTTGAAGGAAAGCGTGGACACTACGTCGTAAAAAGGAACGACAAGGCTGAAAAGAACGAAAAATGAAGGCCTGAGGATCACCGAATCCACTTGGCGAGTAGACAGAGGATCTTACTTCGCCTTTTGTTCCAGTGTGCTGAGCCCTGAAGAAAAGGATCAAGTCGGCGAAAAAAGAGAGCAGTCGGCGAATCACCGAGAAGTTCCGCGAAGGAGTACCATGTAGCCAAATGACCTAGAGCACGACGATGCTGAAGGTTGGTGCAAGACGGCGATGAACTACACCAAAGGGTGAATCGCCGAATTGATCGGCGATTCCGACTAACGACGCCGAATGATCCACTGCAGTACAAATCTGGGAAAACTATCAATACTAGTTAGAGTTGTAGTTTTAAGAGTCGAACAATTATTATAATTTTCATATAGAATAGTACTTTTAGATATTTTTGCTCTATGTTTGAGAGAGTTTTGAAGACTTGAAGATCCAAAGGGTTTCATCTTCAAGATTTGGGTTTCGGTCTCTTGGATTCTTCAATTTTGGCCTCTATCAAGACTTAAATTTTCATACCAAGTGGAATGCAAGCTCAATTTGGTATAAATTTCTATCTCTTATCCATGTGTGGTTAAAACCCCAATTCTTGGGGTGTGATTTAGCGAACATGGTTTAAGATAATTGCTGGGTCTTGCTTGCTGATAGTTTAATCGTAGTTTAATTGTGATTTTGTTTAGTAGTTGTGGATTAATTTAATGAATTTTTAGTTGTAAATACAAGTTTATTTATGTGTTTTCGGCTTGCTCGAGAGACAGGTCGTAAAACTAAAACTACTAAATTGATGGCCGGTGGGAGTGGGTCGAGATGAGGTTCAGCTCGAGATAGTGAATCCTAGTCTCATTCCCACACACTCAGCTCGAGAGAGTGAGTGGTTTAAAGTGTAGGCTGGTCTTCCTGCGGCAAGTGGGTGTTCGAGAGGAACGCATTTGAAAAGGGGTAAGTTGCTCGAGAGAGAGCTTATCCCCCTTAAAGTTTAGCCTAGCCACAATTATTCTATGAATCTTCTATCGAAAGTATGTACCCAATAATCCAGCTTATCCCGTATTCCCTTCACATCCTAAGGATCCCCTCTCATTACTTAGAAATCCTTGTTTATTTTGCTATTTTTACTTACTTGTGACAAAACCCCATTTTTAATTGACACGCTTGTGTCTCCCTTTAATTTACAATGCTTTTAATAGTTAATGTCTTTAGCTAGGACTAGTTAGAACTAAATTTTATTTTTCTATTAGTTCTCAAAACCACTCTCTTGGGAACAATCCCAACCCTTGGTTGGGTTACTAAACTATTGTACGATTGTAAACACTTGCATCGGAAGTTGTGTCTTGATTATGCAAACATCAGATACTTATCATGTTATGTTGAAATATAAAAGTTCTTGTGTATTGTAGCATTGAGAAATTCCTAGGTGTGGTATGAAGAGGTAGTATGGGCTGCCACTTCATGACTTACTTAGGTGTGTCTTAGGGTAACTTTAGATGGAGGTCCAAAGATCATGAAATGACTTACTTGATGAATATGTTTTTGTGTCGTATGTTGGTATTAGTTGAGCATGATTACTTGTAATGTGAAGCATGATAAATGGTAAGTTCAGTTTGGGTTACTTTAAGGTTGTGCCTTGATGTGGATGGACGTATGGGACGCTATCCATTCATTGCACAAGGTATAGCTTGAGGGTTACTTGAGGTGGAGGCTCCAAGTGAAGGTAAGTGTTTATATGTACCTTTGTTCAAATGTGAATTATGTGACTTTGTATGTTGGTTGCCACTTATATTATGCCTCTTGTGTCAATGTTCATGAAGTTTTACAAAACTGGCATAAAAGCATGACTTTCAACTCAAATGTCCCATTGCAAGCATGATTTTGCATGGTCATCATACTTTAGTACATTTAATGTGCTAACCCCATTCTTCTCCCTTTTTACCAAAGTGTAGGCGTTGGAGGTGTTGGTGTTCTATGCTTGAAGGATAGGTTTCTAAGGTGCTTGAAGATGAAGACTTGGTGAGTTCTCGTAGTTTCGAGGACAAAATCCATTAGAGAAAATGATCAAAATTGTCCTTAATGTATGGGTTTGATTCCATTTGGTCCTTAATATATGAACTTGATGGAAATGGTCCTTTATGTATCATAAATTGTGATCAATTTGGTCCTTAACCCTAAAATTAATATATTTCTTTTATTTTTGCCGTCAAAATACACGGATTATGTAAAAGATGCACTCGTTCAAGACTTTCCTTCCCCTGTTTCCAAAAATTCCGAAAGGGCACAACAATTTTTTTTAAACCAAAAGGGCAAAATCGCTCCTGAAGGAGCGATTTTATTCTGAAAAAATTGACGCCGTTACTCCTTTAAAAAACATTAAAATCGCTGCCGATCCAAAAAAAAATTTATTTTTTCTTTAAAATCGCAGTTGTGAATTTTTTTATAACAACGCTGCCCCAGCAGCGTTTAAATCATAGAAATAGCTACTATAGCAGCCATTTTCTTAAAAAAGTTAAAAAATTTTTATTAAAAATTACCGAGGCGAGAACTGCTTAAAAAAATAATGGGAAATCGCTCCACGTGTAGCGATTTTATTTAAAAATAATCGCATCCAAGGCAGCGATTTCAGTAAGAATTTTTATTATGATTTTCCAATTGCTGCTAGCAATCAAAACGTATACAATAAAAAATTATAAAGTAACTCAATTGGGAAATTTTTTCTACTGAAATCACTGCCGTGGCAGCGATTTCCCATTATTTTTTTAAGCAGTCCTCGCCTCGGGAATTTTTAACAAAAAAAAATTTAAACTTTTTTAAGAAAATGGCTACTATAGCAGCTATTTCTATTTTTTAAACGCTGCTGGGGCAGCGTTGTTAAAAAAAAATTCACAGCAGCGATTTTAAAGAAAAAAGAATTTTTTTTTGTATTAGCAGCGATTTTTATGTTTTTTAAAGGAGTAACGGCATCAATTTTGTCAGAAGAAAATCACTCTGTTAGAAGCGATTTTGCCCTTTTGGTTAATTTTTTTTTTGATGTGCCCTTATGAAATTTTTGGAAACAGGGGAAGGAAAGTCTTGAACAAGCGCATCTTTTACATATTCCGTGTATTTTGATGGCAAAAAAAAATAAAATATTAATTTTAGGGTTGAGGACCAAATTGATCACAATTTATGAAACATAAAGGACCATTTCCATGAAGTTCATATATTAAGGACCAAATGGAATCAAAGCCCATACATTAAGGACCATTTTGATCATTTCCCCATATCCATTAGTTCATTTTGTGTGTTTTAGTTTTGTTAAAGCTTTTTGTATGGGCTAAGTCCCAATGTTGTATTCAAAGTATTAGATGGCTTGAGATATAGTGTATAAAGTCTACAAAATCTTCCGCTTGCTATTTAATGAAAATGTCTTCGATTGTAAAGAAAGTTTTTAATTGTTCTCAATTTTCAAGTATTTTATGCAATGAATGAGCTATGAGGCTTGTACTAGACCCCTTCAGGGTCGAGTACACCGTGTTACGAATAGGGTGTGCTCTAGGGTCGTGACACATAGTCGTCCGCTAGATGTGTAGTCATGCTATCTGCGAGTACGAGGTAAACCCATAATGAAGTCAATATTTATCACTTCCCACTTCCATTTAAGAATGTTAATCTCCTAAGGTATACCTCCTGGTTTTTGATGTTCTACCTTAACCTGTTGACAGCTAGAACACTTAGCCACAAAGTCTGCTATGTTCCTTTTCATGCCATTCCACAAAAAGACTTCTCGTAGGTCACACGGTACATCTTAATGGAACCTGGATGTATAGAATACCTGTAGTTATGGGGTTTTGTAATGATTTGGTGCCTCCACTCACCTACATTAGGAACACGTAAGGGACCTGGTAACGAAGCACACCATCTCTCCCTTGGGAGAAAACCTCAACTTTCTGCTAATGAACTGCACCTTTCAGCTGAAGATATATAAGATCACTGTCCTTTTTTTCCATAACCTCCGCTACCAATGAAGATTCTAATCCATTCAGAAGTATGACCCTACTATTTGATGTGTCTGTAAAGCAAACTCCTAAGCGAGAAAGCTTCCTCAACATGTGCTACAGTACCCATAGACATCATTGAGAACATCAACTACTACATTAGCCTTACAAGGATGGTAAAGCACATTTATGTCATAGTCTTTGGGGAATTCAAGCCTTTTCCTCCGACAAAGATTCAACTCTTTCTGGGTGAACACATAGTGGAGGCTCTTATTGTCTTGGAATACATCAACATGAACACCATAAAAGTAGTGCCTCCAATTCTTTAGGAAAAAAACTACGACTGCAATCATGAATCAAGTAGTTCTTCTTATGGACATTAAGCTGTCTAGAAGCATAAGCTATTACCTTACCTCGCTGCATCAACACACAACCTAGGCCGACCCTGGATGCATCCTAATAAATGACATACCCGTCTGAGCCATCTGGTAGAGCCAATATAGGAGTTGTAGTCAACCTAGTCTTGAGTTCTGAGAATCTTTTCTTAGACTCATCAGAACATTAAAACTTAACCTTTTTTTGAGTCAACTTAGTCAATAGGGAAGCTATGGATGAAAATCCTTCAAAAAATCTCCTATAATAACTTGCCAAACCCAAGAAACTTCTGATATCTGTTGGAGAGGTGGCTTTTGGCCAGTGTTGTGCTGCCTCAATTTTCTGTGAATCCACTCGGATCCCTTCACTGGATACCACATGACCAAGGAAAGCGACAGACTGAAACCAGAATTCACATTTGCTGAACCTAGCAAATAGCTGGCGATCTTTGAGAATTTGCAGGACAATTCTCAAATGAGTCACATGCTCTTCCTCACTCCGAAAATAACTGAGGATATCATCAATAAAGACGATAACGAACAAATCCAAATATTGTTTAAAAACCATGTCCATTAAGTCCGTGAAAGCTGTAGGAGCATTTGTTAGTCCAGAAGACATAACTTCAAATTCATAATGTCCATACCGAGTCCTGAAGGCTGTCTTCGGAATGTCACTATCTCAGACTCTGAGTTAATGATAGCCGGATCTGAGGTCTATCTTAGAAAAGTAACTAGCACCTTGAGGTTGTTGGAACAACTAACCAATCTTGGGGATGGGATACTTATTCTTGATTGTGACTTTGTTCAACTGCAGATAGTCAATGCACATTCTGAGAGAACCATCTTTCTTTTTCATAAACAAAACTGGAGCGCCCCATGGAGAGAAACTAGGTCTGACGATGACCTTAACTAGAAGGTCTTTCAACTGCTCTTTCAAATCCTTAAGCTCGGCTGGATCCATTTTGTAAGGAGGAATCGAAATGGGCTGGGTTTCTGGAACGAGATCTATTCCGATGTCGATTTTCCTTTCTGGAGTAATTCCGGGAAGATCTTCTGGAAAGACTTCTGCAAACTCATTTACTATTGGGATTGACTCAAGATTTAAGGTTTCAGAGTTTGAATCGTTAACCCAAACAAGATGATAGATATACCCTTGGAAAATCATCTTCCTGGCCTTAAGGTATGCGAGGAATCGACCCATAGGCAGTGAGATACTACCCTTCCATTCTAGGCCTTACTTGTTTGGAAACTGAAACTGAACGATTCTAGTTCTACAATGGACTGAGTCATAACAGGAATGTAACCAATCCATGCCTAGAAAGATATCAAAATCTACCATTTCTAACTCTACAAGATCTGCTGAGGTGACTTTCTAAGAGACTCTGCAGGGAACTTTCTATATACCTGTCTAGCTATTATTGGGTCACCAACTGGAGTAGAGACTGAGAAGGGTTCTGAGAGAGTTTCTGGATATGTATTAATACCATAAGATTCCTTCCACTGTTGGTACAACCTGTAGGCCATTCCGTTCAACTAATAGGCGGCCCAATCTGAACTCTCGACTTGAGTGATGCCCATAATGTTTGTTACCTTTTAGATGTCGTCGAGAAACTATTGTGGATCTTAATCTAACTTAGACCCATGAAACTCTATAGGGTTTATCCGAGTAATCTCTTTGATTCTTGCTACAACAGTGTTAGTCTGTGGCAAAGCTGGGACCACATCCTACTGCTTTACCTGGGTAGTCATGCTTCATAGACCTATAAAAGTTGAAAGTTAACTCCTCATTGTTTAATCGAAACTTCATATGCCCTCTCTTCACACTACAAGAAAAAGCTTTATTTAAGACCAATATTTAGGGACGAGTTATTAATCTCGTCTTTAAAAGTGTATGTATTGGGACGAGATTTTAATCCGGTCTTTAATTTCTTGTGTTATTGTGAAGGTACTAAATGTGGTCTCTAGAGAAAGTATAAACTGGTCCCAATTTAAAATTTAGGGGTCTTGAGAAATTTATTAAGGCGGGAAAGTACAGAAATGTTTTAAAAAAATTCTATTTTCACCAAAACTAGGCGCCAAAATGTCCAATACAGATTAAAATTGTAAAAGGAAATCAAAAAATAAAATAGCTATGTTTGTCAAAACATAACGTGAAATAGAACAACCCTAGCAGCGATTTTTCCTAACAACGATCTTCACAATACGGCTACCTAAGAGCAACCCTCTACTGAAAATCTTTGTATTCTCAAAATAGAGAAAGCACAGGTCTACCAAGAAGTAGACACAACAGCTTGTTTCAGTCATTCATTTGTATTTTTTCAAAACAAAGAAAGTACATGTCTGTCTAGCACCGATCTCAATCTCTATCTTCTATTCACTCGAATCTCAGGTATTACTCCACTTCTTCAATTTTATTTGTTTCCTTCGATTAAGCCGATTTGTTGGTTGTTTTATTCAAGTTATAACTCTTCTTGTTTAAGTTAGTTTTGTTCGCTGATCACACTAGCTGTTGATCATTATTTGTAAAAAAAGTTTCAATTTTATAATGTTTTATGATCCCAAAAATGAAGGGGATCTATCCTTAAAGAAGTAAGTGTAGCGACCCTTTCGAAAGGATAAAACCAGTTAAACAAGAAATCTAATTAAATACTTGCGACATTTAAAAGAGATCAACTATGGCCATATTGGTTCGAATTTCGTAGAGGGATTAGGTTCATAAAGAAAAAAAAGGAATAGTTAAGGATGTGCATCGTGCCCATTTAACCATTTATTTGATGTCAAATTGATATTGCGCAAAATTTTAACTTATGGCGGACAAACCCTTCCAAAATAATCTAAGCAAATAATTTCCGAGATTCTCATACATATATTATCCTCACACTTAAAAATGATATAAAAAGAAAATTACCAACTTCAGAATGCTTCACACAAACATCCAAACCAATAGTAAATTTAGTATATTACAAGACTTGGGTTTAAACAACCCCAAAAAGAACAACACATATAGTCACACTTATATTACAACCCATAGTGACATGATCAAATAAGGCTTCAAAGCTCATGTAAATGTACAACACATAGATCATATACAAGTCCCAAGGATTATACAAAATATATATGCCTATATACAAATGTGATCTTCCCTAAGGCTCTCAAAATATCCATCTCCAACGGCCAGCTTCATGCCTCCTCTCGATCATTCCCTACGATAGAAACAACTATCGCTAAGCATATATCTTAGTGGTGTAAAAACTATAGGTTCTAAGTCCTCAGATTCACAAAGCAAACTTTCTCAAATGGGCGGCACAATTGAAACATAACAAATAAATCAAATAAATAATATATAAAGAGTATCAAGTTTGATATTTAGAGATCCAAATGTGAAGAACCCTCATAGCATCATTTTCCAAGAGATTCAACAGCTAGGCTCGCCCAATATATACATCATGTCATTACACCAAGCACAAGCAGGTATCAAGAAGGGCCAATGACATGTATCAAGAAGGGTCAAACCCCAATAATCAAGAGAAATAAGAACCATATTAAAAATTGCTTTCTAGTTCGTAATTAAAATGGACAACTTCCATTCTTAAGACGGACTAAAAATCCAGGGTCAAGATGGCAAATGATCTGAATCAAGAGGCATTCCAATAGTGAAAAAGTCAAAGCCACAAGAAGGAGAAGGTCTCAACAAGAGTACTAAGTGATCAAACAATCCGTACTGGTGGGCATGTTACACGAGTGTCTTTAATGTCTTAAAGGTTACCAACATAACAATGCAAAGTGACAAGGGGTAACCAAGGTACCAAGATAAACTTTCAGATATACCAACAGGTAAAAAGAGTAGAAGTGCAAGTTTATGCACAAACCTTAGTGCTTAGATTAGAAATAGTCCAACACAACTTCAAGAGTTGAAACCGTAGACCAACCAACGTATCAAGGTCCTCAACTTGTTCCCGAGTATATACAACCTTAAAATAAAATTATATAAATTCTTTAATTTCAAGTAGCTCAATAATGTTGATGTAAAATAGGATTTTCATCACAAGTACGCTTCGCCAATACAAATACGACTATGCTCCCAAAACAGTGATTCTAGCCAGTCTAGTACATCATGTCGCAACTTAGATTTGAAAGGGAAAAAAATCAAAAATGGACTTTATATCCTTCATGCAAGATGTAGGTACATCCCTAAAGGTTATAAATAACCAATAATCATTGATAAATATATTCTGTACAAAAAGATATATTCACAACAATAACAGTTGTTCATAGAGGATTTCAAATTTCGAAATCTGGACAAAAAATTTCCTATATTGCGTCCCATATTTCGAGTCTATAACAGCTAAATTAGAGTTTTACATAAACATAAGAGTTGTAGGTATACAAAGATCTTTACAAATCATATTTATTCAATGTAAAAGAAGTTCTAGAGATCGAGATATGCATAAAATACCAAACACTACTCAGCTCAGTATCCGATTTTATCACTTATCAAAGAGAAGGGTGTGTCTCGAATTCCAGCTAAAAGGACCAAGTTTTTCTGTTGTGATTTTGAAGAACAAATAGTTATATTATGTACTAAGGTTCTTACACTTCAGGGGAAACAAATTTCACTATAGGAGGTGTCAAAATATAGTCTTAAGAGTAATGTTTATCACATGAACAACTGTCTCCAGAAGGTCGCTGCCCAAAAAAATGTTGGCTGCACAAAATGCATACATATATACCTTATATGTATAACTGTCACCTCCCTTTCAAGTTATATATAGTTTTAATTAGAATATTACGTAAATACCCCAATAGAATCCCTTAAATGACTGTCTCAATTTATGTTAAGAAAGTCTGCATATATGACAAAATTTCAAGTTCTCAAAACGAGAATAAAACATATTGTAGTATTTAACCAACGGTAAATCAACATACGACTCTTGGTTAATATTTCGGGGTGTTACAACTCTCCCCTCCTAAAAGAAATTTCATCTCGAAATTTACTTTAAACTAGTAAATTTAGTATATTACAAGACTTGGCTTTGCAGTTCGTACTTAAAATGGACAACTTCCATTCTTAAGACACACTAAAAATCTCGAGTCAAGATGGCAAATGATCCGAAACAAGAGGCATTCCAATAGTGAAAAAGTCAAAGCCACAAGAAGGAGAAGGTCTCAACAAGAGTACTAAGTAATCAAACAATCCGTACAAGTGGGTGAGTTACACAAGCGTCTTTTATGTCTTAAAGGATTCCAACACGACAATGCAAAGTGACAAGGGGTAATCGTGGTACCACGTTAAACTTTCAGATATACCAACAGGTAAAAAGAGTACAACTACAAGTTTATACACAAGTGCTTAGATTAGAAACAGTCGAACATAACTTCAAGAGTTCAAACCGTAGACCAACCAACGTATCAAGGTCCTCAACTTGTTCACGAGTATATACAACCTTAAAATAAAATTAAATAACTTCTTTAATTCCAAGTTGCTCAATAATGTTGACGTAAAACATGATTATCATCATGAGTAAGCTTCGCCTATACAAATACGACTATGCTCCCAAAACAGTGATTCTAGCCAGTCTAGTACATCATGTCGCCACTTAGATCTAAAAGGGAAAAAGGTGAAACTGGACTTTATATCCTTCGTGAAAGATGTAGGTACATCCCTAAAGGTTATAAATAACCAATAATCATTACTAAATATATTATGTACAAAAAGATATATTCTAAACACTAACAGTTGTTCATAGAGGATTTCAAATGCCGAAATATGGACAGAACTTGTCCTATATTGCGTCCCATATTTCAAATCTATAACAGCTAAATTAGAGTTTTACATAAAAATAAGAGTTGTAGGTATACAAAGAGATTTACAAATCATATTTATTCACTGTAAATAAAGTTCTAGAGATCGAGATATGCATAAAATACCAAACATTACTCAGCTCAGAAACCGATCCCTTACCAAAGAGAAGGGAGTGTCTCGAATTCCAGCCAAAAGGACCAAGTTTTTCTGTTGTGATTTTGAAGAACAAATAGTTAGAGAATGTACTAAGGTTCTTAGACTTCAGGGGAAACGAATTTCACTAGAGGAGGTGTCAAAATATAGACTTAAGAGTTTATCACATGAACAACTGTCTCCTAAAGGTTGCTGTCCAAAAAGAGGTTGGCTGCCCAAAATGCATACATATATACCTACATGTATCATCTCCCTTTCAAGTTATATATAATTCTAATTAGAATATTACGTAAATACCCCAATGGAATCCCTTAAATGACTGTATCAATTTATGTTAAGCAAGTTTGCAAATATGACAAAATTTCAAGTTCTCAAAACGAGAATAAAACATATTGTAGTATTTAAGCAACGGTAAATCGAAATGCGACTCTTGGTTAGTATTTCATGGTGTTACGACTCTCCCCCACCCCCGCCAAAAGAAATTTCGTCTCGAAATTTACCTTAAACTAGTAAATTTAGTATATTACAAGACTTGGGTTTAAACACCCCAAAAAGAACAAAACATATAGTCACACTTATATTACAATCCCTAGTGAGATGATCAAATTAGCCTTCAAAGCTCATGTAAATGTACAACACATAGATCATGTACAAGTCCCAAGGTTTATACAAAATACTGATGCCTATATGCAAATGTGATCTTCCTTAAGCCTCTCAAAATATCCATCTCCAATGGCCAGCTTCCTACCTCCTCTCGATCATTCCCTACAATAGAAACAACTATCGCTAACCATATAGCTTAGTGGTGTAAAAACTATAGGTTCTGAGCCCTCAGATTCACAAAGCAACCTTTCGCAAATGGGCAGCACAATTGAAACATAACAAATAAATCAGATAAACAATATATAAAGAGTATCAAGTTTGATATTTATAGATCCAAATGTGAAGCTTGCTCATGGCATCAATTTTCAAGAGATTCAACAACAAGGCACATCAATTATATACATCATATCATCACACCAAGCACAAACAGGTATCAAGAAGGGTCGATGCCATGTATCAAGAAGGGTCAAAGGCCAATAATCAAGAGAACCAAGAACCATATTAAAAATGGCTTTCTAGTTCGTACTTAAAATGGACAACTTCCATTCTTAAGACGAACTAAAAATCCAGAGTCAAGATGGAAAATGATCCGAATCAAGAGGCATTCCAATATCGACAAAATCATAGCCAGAAGAAGTACAAGGTCCCAAGAAGAGTACTAAGTGATCAAACAATCTGTACAAGTGGGCGAGTTACACAAGGGTCTTTAATATCTTAAAGGATACCAACACGATAATGCAAAGTGACAAGGGGTAACCGTGGTACCAAGACAAATTTTCAGATATACCAACAGGTAAAAAGAGTACAGGTACAAGTCTATACACAAACCTTAGTGCTTAGATTAGAAACAGTCCAACACAACTTCAAGATTTCAAACCGTAGACCAACCAACGTATCAAGGTCCTCAACTTATTCACGAGTATATACAACCTTAAAATAAAATTAAATAACTTCTTTAATTCCAAGTTGCTCAATAATGTTGATGTAAAACAGGATTATCATCACAAGTAAGCTTCACCTATACAAATACGACTATGCTACCAAAACGGTGATTCTGGCCAGTCTAGTACATCATGTCGCAACTTAGATTTGAAATGGAAAAAGACAAAAATGGACTTTATATCCTTCATAAAAGATGTAGGTACATCCCTTAAGGTTTCAAATAACAAAGAATCATCGCTAAATATATTTTGTACAAAAAGATATATTCAAAACACTAACAGTTGATCATACAGAATTTCGAATTTCGAAATCTGGACAAAACTTGTCCTCTGTTGCGTCCCATATTTCAAATACATATCTGCTAAATTAGAGTTTTACATATAGATAAGAGTTGTAGGTATACAAATAGCTGTCCAAATCATATTTATTCACTGTAAACGAAGTTCTAGAGATCGAAATATGCATAAAATAGCAAACACTACCCAACTTAGAAACCGATTTTATCACTTACCAAAGAGAAGGGTGTGTCTCGAATTCCAGCCAAAAGGACTAAGTCTTTCTTTTGTGTTTTTGAAGAAAAAATGGATAGATAATGTTCTAAGGTTCTTAGACTTCAGGGGAAACTAATTTCACTATAAGAGGTGTCAAAATATTGTCTCAAGAGTGATGTTTATCACATGAACAACTGTCTCAAAAAGGTGGTTGCCCAAAAAAAGGTTGGCTGCCCAAAATGCATACATATACATATATGTATAACCGTCACCTCCCTTTCTAGTTGTATATAATTCTAATTAGAATATTACGTTAATACCCCAATACAATCCCTTAAAAGTTAGTCTCTATTTATGTTAAGCAGGTTTGCAAATATGAAAAAATTTCAAGTTCCCAAAACGAGAATAAAACATATTGTAGTAATTAAGCAACGGTAAATCAACATGCGACTCTTGGTTAGTATTTGAGGGTGTTACAAATCTCCCCCCTAAAAGAAATTTAGTCTCGAAATTTACCTTAAACTAGTAAATTTAGTATAATACAAGACTTGGGTTTAAATACCCCCAAAAAGAACAAAACATATTGTCACACTTATATTACAATCCATAGTGACATGATCAAATTAGCCTTCAAAGCTCATGTAAATGTACAACACATAGATAATGTACAAGTCCCAAGGTTTATACAAAATATAGAGGCCTATATGCAAATGTGCTCTTCCTTAGGGCTCTGAAAATCTCCCTCTTCAATGGCCAGTTTCATGCCTCCTCTTGATCATTCCCTACGATAGAAACAATTATCGCTAAGTATATAGCTTAGTGGTGTAAAAACTATAGGTTCTGAGCCCTCAAATACACAAAGCTAACTTTCTCTAGTCATAAGCAGCACAATTGAAAAATAATAAATAAATCAAATAAACAATATATAAAGAGTATCAAGTTTGATATTTCGAGATCCAAATGTGAAGAACGCTCATAGCATCATTTTCCAAGAGATTCAACAACAAGGCTCGCCCAATATATACATCATGTCATTACACAAAGCACAAGCAGGTATCAAGAAGGGCCGATGCCCTGTATCAAGAAGGGTCAAAGCCCAATAATCAAGAGAACCAAGAACCATATTAAAAATGGCTTTCTAGTTCGTACTTAAAATGGACAACTTTTATTCTTAAGATGGACTAAAAATCCAGAGTCAAGATGGCAAATGATCTGAATCTAAAGGCATTCCAATAGTGACAAAGTCACAGCCACAAGAAGGACAAGGTCCCAACAAGAGTACCAAGTGATCTAACAATCCGTACAAGTGGGCGAGTTACACAAGTGTCTTTAATGTCTTAAATGATACCAACACGACAATGCAAAGTGACAAGGGGTAACCAATGTATGAAGATAAACTTTCAAATATACCAATAGGTAAAAAGAGTACAAGTACAAGTTTATACACAAACCTCAGTGCTTTGCTTAGAAACAGTCCAACACAACTTCAAGAGTTCAAATCATAGACCAACCAATGTATCAAGGTCCTCAACTTCTTACCGAGTATATACAACCTTAAAATAAAATTAAATAACTTCTTTAATTTCTACTAGCTCAATAATGTTGATGTAAAATAGGATTATCATCAAAAGTAAGCTTCGCCTATACAAATACGACTATGCTACAAAACAGTGATTCTGGCCAGTCTAGAACATCATGTCGCAACTTAGATTTGAAATGGAAAAAGGTAAACTCGACTTTATATCCTTCATGAAAGATGTAGATACATCCCTTAAGGTTTGAAATAACCAAGAATCATCGCAAAATATATTCTGTACAAAATGATATATTCTAAACACCAACAGTGGTTCATACAGGATTTCAAATTCCGAAATCTGGACAGAACTTGTCCTGTGTTGCGTCCAATATTTCAAATCCATAACAGCTAAATTAGAGTTTTACAAATATATAAGAGTTGTAGGTATACAAATAGCTTTCCAAATCAAATTTATTCACTGTAAATGAAGTTCTAAAGATCGAAATATGCATAAAATAACAAACACTACCCAGCTCAGAAACCGATTTTATCACTTACTAAAGAGAAGGGTGTGTCTCGAATTCCAGCCAAAAGGACTAAGTTTTTCTCCTGTGATTTTGAAGAAAAAATGGTTAGATAATGTTCTAAGGTTCTTAGACTTCAGGGGAAACAAATTTCACTCGAGGAGGTATCAAAATATAGTCTCAAGAGTGATGTTTATCACAGGAACAGCTGTCTCCAAAAGGTGGCTACCCAAAAAACGGTTGGCTACCCAAAATGCATACATATATACCTATATATATAACCATCACCTCCCTTTCTAGTTATATATAGTTCTAATTAGAATATTACGTAAAAACCCCCATACAATCCCTTAAATGATTGTCTCAATTTATGTTAAGCAAGTTTGCAAATATGACAAAATTTGAAGTTCCCAAAATGAAAATAAAACATACTGTAGTAATTAAGTAACGGTAAATCGACATTCGACTATTGGTTAGTATTTCGGGGTGTTACAACTCTTCCCCCGTAAATGAAATTTTGTCTCGAAATTTACCTTAAACTAGTAAATTTAGTATATTACAAGACTTGGGTTTAAACACCCCCAAAAAGAACAAAAGATATTGTCACTCTTATATTACAATCCATAGTGTCATGATCAAATTAGCCTTCAAAGCTCTTGTAAATGTACATTACATAGATCATGTACAAGTCCCAAGGTTCATACAGAATATCGATGCCTATATGCAAATATGATCTTCCTTCATTCTCTCAAAATCTCCATCTCCAAGGATAGCTTCATGCCTCCTCTCGATCATTCCCTACGATAGAAACAACTATCGCTAAGCATATAGCTTAGTGGTCTAAAAACTATAGGTTTTGAGCCCTCAGATTAACAAAGCTAACTTTCTCTAGTCATAGGCAGCATAATTGAAATATAACAAATAAATCAAATAAACAATATATAAAGAGTATCAAGTTTGATATTTATAGATCCAAATGTGAAGAACGCTCATAGCATCATTTTCCAAGAGATTCAACAACAAGCCTCGCCCAATATATACATCATGTCATCACACCAAGCACAAACAGGTATCAATAAGGGTCGATGCCCTGTATCAAGAAGGGTCAAAACCCAATAACCAAGAGAACCAAGAACCATATTAGAAATGGCTTTCTAGTTCGTACTTAAAATGGACAACTTCCATTCTTAAGACAGACTAAAAATCTAGAGTCAAGATGGCAAATGATCTGAATCTAGAGGCATTCAGTAGTGACAAAGTTATAGCAACAAGAAGGACAAGGTCCCAACAAGAATACCAAGTGATGAAATAATCCGTACAAGTGGGCGAGTTACACAATCGTCTTTAATGTCTTAAAGGATACCAACACGACAATGCAAAGTGACAAGGGGTAACTAATGTACCAAGATAAACTTTCAGATATACCAACAGGTAAAAAGAGTACAAGAACAAGTTTATACACAAACCTCAGTGCTTAGCTTATAAACAGTCCAACAAAACTTCAAAAGTTCAAACCGTAGACCAACCAACGTATCAAGGTCCTCAACTTGTTCACAAGTATATACAACCTTAAAATAAAATAAAATAACTTCTTTAATTCCTAGTAGCTCAATAATGTTGATGTTAAATAGGATTATTATCACATGTAAGCTTCGCCTTTAAAAATACGACTATTCTCCCAAAACAGTAATTCTGGCCAGTCTAGTTCACCATGTCGCAACTTCGATATATAAAGTAAAAGGGAAAAACTGGACTTTATATCCTTTATGAAAGATGTAGGTAAATCTCTTAAGGTTACAAATAACCAAGAATAATCACAAAATATATTCTGTACAAAAAGATATATTCAAAACACTAGCAGTTGTTCATACAGGATTTCAAATTCCGAAATCTAGACATAACTTGTCCTATGTTGCGTCCAATATTTCGAATCCATAACAGCTAAATTAGATTTTTTCATAAACATAAGAGTTGTAGGTATACAAATTAGTTTCCCAAATCATATTTAACTACTGTAAACTAAGTTCTAGAAATCGAGATATGCATAAAATACCAAACACTACCCAGCTCAGAAACAAATTTTATCACTTACCAATGAGAATGATGTGTCTCGAATTCCAGCCTAAAGGACCAAGTTTTTCTCTTGTTATGTTGAAGAGCAAATGGTTAGATAATGTTTTAAGGTTCTTAGACTTCAGTGGAAACGAATTTCACTAGAGGGGGTGTCAAAATAGTCTCAAGAGTGATGTTTACCACATGAACAACTATCTCCAAAAGGTGGCTGCCCAAAAAAAGGTTGGCTGCCCAAAATGCATACATATATACCTATATTTATAACCCTCACCTCCCTTTCAAGTTAGATATAACTCTACTTAGAATATTACGTAAATAGGCCAATACAATCCCTTAAATGACTGTCTCAATTTATGTTAAGCAAGTTTGCAAATACTGCAAAATTTCAAGTTTCCACAACGAGAATAAAACATATTGCAGTAATTAAGCAACGGTAAATCGACATGTGACTATTGGTTAGTATTTTGGGGTCTCACAGTAAGTGTTCATAAAGGTTAAGAACAATAAGCTATACTTGAAAAGGGGAACTAACAAGTAGACGAGCTAAAACATTATGATCAATATCGAGAGAGTTGTGTTCAAGTTGAGAAATTCATTATGAATTACAGGTGAATCATTTTTAAGCTTTTAAGGCTAATAGAGCAAGTGAGAAAACTGATTGTTGTATGTTACTATTGGAAAAAGTGAAAAATTCATAGTTTTGTTTTGTTCTAAAAACGAATAAAAGATGTAAAATGAAATAGAACTGATGCAAATGACCTTATGCGGTGATGCACATTGAAGGTTGAAAAAGTGATAGTTTCGTTTGGGTCTGAAACTTGGAAAACTTGATATCTGTCAAGAAGATACATTCTAACTCTTTCTTAAAACATTATTAATCCATTTTTTCTAACAGGTTCTCTTATTTCTTTCTAGTTGTAACTCAGTTATTTCTCCTCTTTGCGAGTTATTTTTTTCTTTTCTAAATCGAAGAGTAGCTCTCCACTGAAAATCTTTGATTTTTAAAAATAGAGAAAACACGAGTTGGCCTAGAAGTAGTCGCAACAACTTGGTTTCAGTGTTTCATCTGTGATTTTTCTGGCCAAAGAAAGTACAGGTCTGTCTAGCATCGATCTCAACTCAATCTCTATCTTCTATTCACTCAAATATCAGGTATTACTGCACTTCTTCCAGTTTATTTGTTTCCTTCGATTAAGCCGATTTGTTGTTTGCTTTGTTGAAGTTATAACTCTTCTTGTTTAAGTTAGTTTAGTTCGCTGATCACACTAGCTGTTGATCATTTTTTTTTTTTAAAGTTTCAGTTTTATAGTGTTTTATGATCCCAAAAATGAAGGGGATCTATCCTTAGAGAACTAAGTGTTCCTAAAGGTTAAGAACAATACACTAAACTTGAGAAGAGGAACTAACAAGTAGACGAGCTAAAAAACTATGATCAATATCGAGAGAGTTGTGTTCAAGTTGAGAAATCGATTATGAATTACAAGTGAATCATTTTTAAGCTTTTAAGCCTAACAGAGCAAGTGCGAAAACTGATTGTTGTATGTTACTATTGGAAAAGTGAAAAATTAATAGTTTTGTTTCGTTCTACAAACTAATAAAAGATTTAAAACGAGATAGAACTGATGCAAAATGACCGCATGTGGTGATGCACATGGAAGGTTGAAAAAGTGATAGTTTCGTTTGGGTCTGAAACTTGGAAAACTTGATATCTTTCAAGAATATACATTCTAATAGTTTCTTAAAACATTATTAATCCATATTTTTAACAGGTTCTCTTATATCTTTCTAGTTGTATCTTAGTTATTTCTCCACTTTGTGAGTTATTTTTTCTTCTCTAAATCTAAGAGTAGCTCTCAACTGAAAATCTTTGATTTCTCAAAATAGAGAATGCACGAGTCGACCTAGAAGTAGTCGCAGGAACTTGGTTTCAGTATTTCATCTGTGTAAGAATGTAGAGGTCTGTCTAGCACTGATCTCAACTCAATCTCTATCTTCTATTCACTCGAATCTCAGGTATTACTCCACTTATTCAAATTTAATTGTTTCCTTCGATTAAACCGATTTGTTGTTTGTTTTGTTCAAGTTATAACTATTCTTCTTTAAGTTTCTTTTGTTCGCTTATCACACTAGATGCTGAAAATTATTTTAAAAAAAAAATCAGTTTTATACTGTGTTATGCTCTCAAAAATGAAGGGGATCTATCCGTAAAGAACTAAGTGTTCTTAAAGGTTAAGAACAATGAACTAAACTTGGAAAGAGGCATTAACAACTAGACGAGCTAAAACAATATGATCAATATCGAGAGAGTTATGTTCAAGTTGAGAAATACATTATGAATTACAAGTGAATCATGTTTAAGCTTTTAAGCCTAACAGAGCAAGTGCGAAAACTGATTGTTGTATGTTACTATTGGAAAAGTGAAAAATTAATAGTTTTGTTTAGTTCTACAAACTAATAAAAGATTTAAAACGAGATAGAACTGATACAAAATGACCGCATGTGGTGATGCACATGTAAGGTTGAAAAAGTGATAGTTTCGTTTGGGTCTGAAACTTGGGAAACTTGATATCTTTCAAGAATATACATTCTAATAGTTTCTTAAAACATTATTAATCCATATTTTTAACAGGTTCTCTTATTTCTTTCTAGTTGTATCTTAGTTATTTCTCCACTTTGCGAGTTATTTTTTTCTTCTCTAAATCTAAGAGTAGCTCTCAACTGAAAATCTTTGATTTCTCAAAATAGAGAATGCACGAGTCGCCTAGAAGTAGTCGCAACAACTTGGTTTCAGTATTTCATCTGTGTAAGAATGTAGAGGTCTGTCTAGCACTGATCTCAACTCAATCTCTATCTTCTATTCACTCGAATCTCAGGTATTACTCCACTTATTCAAATTTAATTGTTTCCTTCGATTAAACCGATTTGTTGTTTGTTTTGTTCAAGTTATAACTATTCTTCTTTAAGTTTCTTTTGTTCGCTTATCACACTAGATGCTGATAATTATTTTTTTAAAAAAATCAGTTTTATAGTGTGTTATGCTCTCAAAAATGAAGGGGATCTATCCGTAAAGAACTAAGTTTTCTTAAAGGTTAAGAACAATGAACTAAACTTGAAAAGAGGCATTAACAACTAGACGAGCTAAAACAATATGATCAATATCGAGAGAGTTATGTTCAAGTTGAGAAATACATTATGAATTACAAGTGAATCATTTTTAAGCTTTTAAGCCTAACAGAGCAAGTGAGAAAACTGATTGATGTATGTTACTATTGGAAAAGTGAAAAATTGATAGTTTTGTTTGGTTCTAAAAACTAATAAAAGATGTAAAATGAAATAAACCTGATGCAAATAACCTCATGTGGTGATGCACATAGAAGGTTGAAAAAGTGATAGTTTCGTTTGGGTCTGAAACTTGGAATACTTGATATCTTTCAAGAAGATACATTCTAACAGTTTCTTAAAACATTATTAATCCATTTTTTCTAACAGGTTCTCTTATTTCTTTCTAGTTGTATCTCAGTTATTTCACCTCTTTGCGAGTTATTTTTTTCTTCTCTAAATCTAAGAGTAGCTCTCAACTGAAAATCCTTTATTTATCGAAATAGAGAAAGCACAAGTCTCCCTAGAAGCAGACGCAACAACTTGGTTTCAGTGTTTCATCTGTGTTTTTTCTGGACAAAGAAAGCAAAGGTCTGCCTAGCTCCGACTCAACTCAATCTTTATCCTCTATTCACTCCAATCTCAGGTATTTCTCCATTTCTTTCAGTTGATTTGTTTCCTTCTATAAAACTGATTTGTTGTTTGAGTTATATATAACTCTTCTTTTTTAAGTTACTTTTGTTGCTCAAACTAGCTGCTAATCATTATTTGTAAAGCAGATTCAGTTTTATAGTGTGTTATGATCCCAAAAATCAAGGGGATCTATCTCTTATTTTTGTAGTCATGTATCTCAGTTATTTCTCCTATTTTGCGAGTTGTTTTTTAATGCTCTAAATCTAATTTGTTGATTCTTTCCTTCTTACATCATAGTGTATAGTGTGTTCCTAAAGAATCGATCATATTTTCACAATGAAATTAACTCAAGCTAAGAAAGATGAAAGAAAAATATTAGAATTTATGCAAATTAAATATTGTTTATGCTGTTCATAGTAGGTTGAAATAGTAATAGTTCATTTTTGTGTAAGTGAATCACTTTTTTTGTCCTAAAGAAACTGAACAGCGAACTATTATTGAACATACACACTCATAGATTATGAATTAAGACAATGTTCAGAGAGATTATATAGGGAGTTATTCAACTTTAGAAATCTATTCTAAATTACAAGTGAACTATTGTTTACCTATTAAGATTAATAGAACAAAGCTGGAAAGTGGTTGCATTTATTAAAACTGATCCAAATGTGTAGTTACCTGCAACTAATTCCTTAAGGTACTGGTTACAGAATCACAAGTTGTGCACTTCTTACACTTTTTCTTATCATTCATATTTTCTTAATCTCTTGTTATGTATTATCCAAGGTTATGGCGCCTTGTAAGCAATGGATGCAACTTTCTCTTGACATGATTTTTTTTTACTACATTGTCGCACATGATTCTTGTTTGGGAGGAGGCGACCATGAGATTGATTTCTCCTTTTGATTCTTGACAATAACTTACTGTTAAAATTTATATTCTTCATTACTTTGATTCTATCCTTTGGTTCACTGGTAACTATCATCAATACTAATTATATTTTGTTCTTCTTTTTACAGGATAAAAAGTTTTCTTATAATTTTTCTACTTTTGGCTCTTTTGGAATGTTCGATATGAAAACTGAAAATAAGGATGGATCAATTATGAAGAGTACTATCAGATACTCATTTGTTGCGCCTGGGGCAATTGGAAGAGGAAGAGGACGAGGGATTAAATCTTTGACATCAAAAGGAAAATTTTCAACTAAGAGTTCATTATTTCAATCTAGTGATCTTGTTAAGCAATACATCCAAGAAGTTTAAAAAAGTAAGATTTTGAATATATGTGGAGTTCTTAATTGCATATATATTCATTTCTTCTATCAATTTATCGATGATTGTTACTTTTCTCCAGGTTCTATTGAGAAGGGACGACAACAACAGCTTACCAACGTCCCAATGTTTTCTAGTCATGAAAATGGAGCAATAAATGAGAAGTCCAATATGTCTCTTGAGAAAGAGTATATGCAAGTTAATACTTCATTTCATCCATCTACCAAGCAAGCTAAGCAATACATCTATGATGTTGAAACATGTATGTTTTTTCATGACTTGTGCTCTTTTTGCTAATTTTATCCATATTCCTTGTAATTTCTAGTCTCACGAGTTGAGGCCTTATTTTTTGTAGAATTAATTTGCATTCAATACAATACTTTGTCAAATAGTCACAGTGAAATTGTATTCAAATAATAGTGATTTATTTTCTGCAGGTACTATTGGTAAAGGACGAAGGACTGGACATAAAAAACTCCACCATGTCTTCTAGTCAAGTTCCTACTCCCTTTCGTTCATTTACTAATCAAGTAAAGAAATGTACCAAATAAGTTGAAACAAGTATGTTTTTTAAAATTTGTATTTCTTATTCCATATATAACAGAAAATAAACATGTAGATCTTTCTGCTCATCCTTAGGAGTTTCTAAAAATATTGTGAAATCTAGTCAAGGATTCCCATCAATCGATAAAAATACCCTGGTCCTTGAGAAAGATAACACACAAGCCAAATACCCTAGTTCTATTGATCAATTTATGCAGCCCTCCCAAACAACTGAAATAGGTATGAAAATTTATGAATCCATGCACTATCAATCTATAAAATTAAATTTTGTTGCTACAGTTCTACTAAATTATAAAATTATAGGATCATCTAATCCTCAAAAGGTAAAAAGAGTTTGAGGGAGTAACAAGTGTAAAGAAGTTACATCACTTGAAGCTGGAAAGAGGCTGAAAGTAACATTTTATAATAATCGAACGGTTGGAACAAATAGCAATTTATTTTCAAGGCACTTGGGAAAAGTTATTCGTTACTGTATCATCGTGGAGTGACATTAAGCAACAAAAAATAGATCACATGTGGGCAGCTATTACGGTAACAATTTTTAATTACATCATCATTGTCTTTATATTCTGGTTTTTGTGCTCTCTATTAATTATTGCATGAATCTAATCAACTAATCATAAACATAAAACAAAGGATGTATACTAAGAAGACTACACTAGTGAATTACAACAATTAATACATACTTTTGTATATTTGACCGATAATGCTCACTCTCTTTTTTTATTTAAACTCACTTTTTAATTATTGTAGGATAAATTTGAGAGTGTTGACTTGAATGATCATCATGACCATATATTTGGATGGATGAAGGAGTTATGGAACAAATGGAGAGGATACTTGCATGCTACTTATGTGAAAAATAAGCCAATCGTTCAGGCTCTTAAGAATATTCCAAAGGGAGTAGAGAAGAAGGAATGGGAGTGGTTTGTTAAGGAACATTTTTGTTCCGAACGTTTTCAGGTATGCCTAGTGATCTAATAGTCTATATTTACGAAGCATCCATTTTGCAACTCAACGTGATAATTAGATGTGAAAATTCTTTTTTAACTTGGTAAATTTTCTTTGATATTAAGTTTTACATAACAATACATGCGAGGAGCAATAGAAATGCAGAAAATCGAGCTAAGGTAAAGATGTATCATCATATTGGTAGCAAGGCTATTAGAGAGATTATTTATCAGCAGGTATTATCGAAAAATTACTTCCCTAAAGAAAATATTTAAGAAGTGCTATTTGACATGTTTCTCTTTTATGTAAAGGGCAGAAAAGATGGCAATCCACCAAATTTGGAAACTATTTTCTTCGAGACTCGTAAGAAAGATAACATACTTTTTGAACCAAAAGAAATTGAAAAATATGTGTGTTTGGTCAATTCAATATGTAAATTACTCCAAATTATTATGGAATCTGTTGAAATGAACTTGTATATATTTTGTAGGCTCAAATAGAAGAAATACTAAAAGCTGAGCCATCTCTGCCTAACATAGAGATTGTAGAAAAGTGTTGTGGACCTCAAACTCATAGCCATGTATTTGGTTTTGATGGTGGAGTAAAGGCAAAGGATATGATAGGTGGCACTTCTTCAAAGACTGAATTACTGTCTCAGCTACGTTCAACTTAAGAGGAAAATAAATCTTTGAATGAGAAAAACAAATCCTTGAATGATCGCTTGTCTACTTTAGAGGATGAAATGAAAGAAATAAGAAAAATGCAAAAATTCTTTGCTGCTAAACAATCGCATAACCCGCATATGACATCACCCGTATCAATTTAATGACCACTGACTTCTTTTTCTGATCCAGTAAGTAACAATATACCAAACTCTATTTGTGGATAGTTGTTTAAGCAGTTATTGTATGGCTGAACTCTTATGAAACTAATGAAGAGAGGAATAAAAAAATAGCATATCCTTTTTGAAACTTCAAGACGATTAATTGATAATTGACATGCTTTCTATCAGCTTTTCTGTTATTATTGATATGCCTGTTTAAAGGAATTCTTCACTTGTGATGTACTCTGTTGGGTGATTATCTTCTCTTAGCTGGTGGTTGTTTGACATATTTGTGTTATGATTCATGATACATATCAGGTTATTATTTATTTGTTGGATTTATAATGGAAAACTGTATTGCTTTTTGGGGATATGTCATGAACAAGATACTTTTCCCTGTGAAGTGGAAAATTTGATGTTTCAGCATAATGATGACCAGTTCCGTTTAGTAGATTCTAGTAAAGATGCTGATTTGGTTGATAAAACAGGGAAAAATGAACTTCTATATCCACTACAAGTAGCTGAGAGATAAATTATTAGCAAGTTTAAAGTGATCAATTTACAGAACTAACTCTGTATAGTTATACATCCATGATTTGAATTGCAACACCAGTATAGGTTTAATTCTGACAATAGTTGGTTTCCCACTTGTACCGCTGCATATATGATTTGAATTTTAGGGAAATGAAGCGTATTATACATAGAGTTTTACTCCTAACAGCAATCTTCCAATCCACAACTCTTCTTTGCATAAAAGCTATCAAAAAATTAAGTGAAAATGGTATATAGAAACTAGCCTTTAAGATATATTATCTCTGCGATGCCAGTTTTTTCAGGTGTTGCAATGTTTTCTGTTTTATCCTTTGCTGGTCAAAGGGGAGGTAAGCCTAGATTGAGTGATCATCACTAATGCACTCATATCAGCAAGGCCATCTATGAAATTGTAATGATCTGAGATGTCGTAACTGATTTCTCTGATGGCTGGGTTCAATTCCTTGAGTTTCCTCTCATACAACGTATAATTTCCATCCATTGCTTGACTTATTTACTCGCAATCCATAAAATTGCGAGTTGCTCAATTTTAAGATGTCTGTGTGAGAATAATAGTGTTATTGTTTGCCATTTTACGAATGAATAAGTATTGAGCCTGTATTTGCTGAAATTTTGACGTAGCGAATCAGAAACTCTGTTTAGGCAGCTGCAGCAGCGTCTTCGCTGGCAATAGAATATCTAATTTTTTTTGAATTATTTTTAATTTATCTATTGAAAATATTATTAATTCTATATTGTGGGTACTTTCTTTAACGTTCTCTAATTTTTGGGTAATTTTTTCACTTCCCTTAATCCATGGTGTATTTTTTCTATTTTTGTTATTTACTCTTTTTGCTCCTACTTTTTGTTTATAGGGTGTAGTAAACCACCAATGTGTTTTTGTTATTACGTGGGGATATAGTTTTTCTAAAAATGGCATTCCTAAAAGCATATCTTTATTTATGAATTCATCCTCAAAATTATATTTCAATGGTTTTTGAGTTATTATACTATTTTCATCAATTAGTTCAATTTTTACTTTTCTTTTGTGGTTTTCCCATCATTTTAAGGGATCTTCGCTATATAACACATCTAATTTTTCTTGAATTATTTTTAATTTATCTATTGAAAATATTATTAATTCTATATTGTGGGTACTTTCTTTAACGTTCTCTAATTTTTGTGTAATTTTTTCACTTCCCTTAATCCATGGTGTATTTATTCTATTTTCGTTATTTACTCATTTTGCTCCTACTTTTTGTTTACAGGGTGTAGTAAACCACCAATGTGCTTTTGTTATTACGTGGGGATATAGTTTTTCTAAAAATGGCATTCCTGATACCAATTTGGGGGGGGGGGTCCGATTTTTACGAGTTAATTCTTTCATAATACATTTTTTCTAAAGGTATTAACCTTATTATTTCTTTTATATTTTCTAATATATATTCTATGTTTTGTATGTCGTAGGTTTGTTGGAAT